>PVKY010004695.1:0-18768 GCA_004027775.1 Bradypus variegatus
TCCTTAGAAAACTAGATATAGAGTTACCCTTCGATCCAGCGATTGCACTTCTCGGTATATACCCGGAAGATCGGAAAGCAGTGACACGAACAGATATCTGCACGCCAATGTTCATAGCAGCATTATTCACAATTGCCAAGAGATGGAAACAACCCAAGTGTCCTTCAACAGATGAGTGGTTACATAAAATGTGGTATATGCATACGATGGAATACTACACTGCAGTAAGAAGGAACGATCTCATGAAACATATGACAACATGGATGAACCTTGAAGACATAATGCTAAGCGAAATAAGCCAGGCAAAAAAGAGAAATATTATATGCTACCACTAATGTGAACTTTGAAAAATGTAAAACAAATGGTTTCTAATGTAGAATGTAGGGGAACTAGCAATAGATAGCAATTAAGGAAGGGGGAACAATAATCCAATAAGAGCAGATAAGCTATTGTGGATAAATGTCACGTTCTGGGAATGCACGGGAATGACTATGGTCTGTTAATTTCTGATAGGTTTAGTAGGAACAAGTTCACAAAAATGTTGCTATATTAGGTTACTTTCTTGGAGTAGAGTAGAAACAGGTTGGGAGTAGTTATCTTAGGTCCGTTTTCTTTTTCTTACTCCCTTATTATGGTCTCTTTGAAATGTTCTTTTACTATATGGTTTTTTTTGTTTGTTTGTTTGTTTTGTTTTTTAAACTATTTATTTTGGTTTGTTTTGTTTATTTTTTATTTTTTATTTGATTTTACATACAGTTGATTTAAAAAAGGAAAAAAAACACAAGGAAAAAAAATATATGTGGACCCCCTTTGAGGAGCTGGTGGAGAGTGTGGGGGTGTTCGCCTGCTCAGCCTCGATGGTTGCTAGCGTGGCCACAGACATGGGGGACTGGTGGTTTGATGGGTTGAGCCCTCTATCACAGGATTTGCCCTAGGGAAGACTGTTCCTGCAAAGGAGAGGATAGGCCTCCTTATGATTGTGCCTAAGAGCCTCCTCCTGAGTGCCTCTTTGTTGCTCAGATGTGGCCCTCTCTCTCTACCTAAGCCAACTTGAAATGTGAAATCACCGACCTCCCCCCTACGTGGGATCAGACACACAGGGGAGTGAATCTCCCTGGCAACATGGAATATGACTCCCAGGGAGGAATGTAGACCCTGCATTGTGGGATGGAGAACATCTTCTTGACCAAAAGGGGGATGTGAAAGCTTCAGTGGCAGAGAGATTCCAAAAGGAGCCGAGAGGTCACTCTGGTGGGCACTCTTGCGCACAATTTAGACAACCCTTTTTAGGTTCTAATGAATTGGGGTAGCTGGTGGTGGACACCTGAAACTACCAAACTGCAATCCAGAACCCATGAATCTTGAAGACAATTGTATAAAAATATAGCTTATGAGGGGTGACAATGGGACTGGGGCAGAGCATGGGGACCACACTCCCCTTTGTCCAGTCTGTGGATGGACGAGTAGAAAAATAGGGGAAACAAACAAACAAATTGACAAGGGCACCCAGTGTTCTTTTTTTCTTTTTTTTTACTTTGATTGTCCTTTTTCACTTTGGGTTGTTGTGCTTGTTGTTTTTGTATGTGTGCTAATGAAGGTGTCAGGGATTGATTTAGGTAATGAACATACAACTATGTAATGGTACTGTGAACAGTCGAATCTACGATTTGTTTTATATGACTGCCTGGCATCTGAATATATCTCAATAAAATGAAAAAAAAACAATACCTATTGTCCATGGATATATTTGCAATATATAAATGTATGTAAAATGACACACCAATTTACTGACAGTGGGTTGCCAGTGTGAAGAATGGCATTGGGTGAAAGTCATCATATCCCTGAGAGGCGTTTCTTTTTTACTCACAAAAAAGCGGGTATAACAAAGTGTGAACAATTGTCAAATCTGTGTGACTGTAACCTGGGCGTTTGACGGAGAGAGACAGAAACAAATCAGGACCTCGAGAGATTGAAGCATTTCCTCAGCATCACCTGGGAACTTGTTAAAATGCAGATTCCCAGGTAGTGAGGGGCCCCTGACCCTGCTGCTGGACTGGCCACCAAGCCTGACTGACCCTCCTCCTTCCCTGCCCCCTTCTCTCCCCACTTTAACCTCTAATAATAGGGAAGTTCTGGAATGTCCAGGGAAACGGATGCGCTGCTCCATGTTCTCCCAGAGCAGGGAGGGACGCACACCAGGGCTGGAGAAAGCAGCGGCCACGGAAGAGCCCTTGGGGACTTATGGGGTGTGGGCAGAATTGGTGGCAAATAAAGAAAGGTTGTTGACCCAGCAAGTGGCTCCCCGGGAGAAGACTTGTCACCTTGGTTCCCAGCACTGCTTCCTGGGAGGAAGACGGCCCAGTGTTAGAGGGAAGCTGATCTTATCTCCCCACCAGGGTTCTCATGCCAAGTGCCTCTGCATCACCTGGATGCCCATAAAATGCAGGTTCCCAGGCTGTGCTCCTGGTGGGCCTGGGCAGGGCCAGTAATTGAAGCGTTTAACCAGCTCCCTCCAGACCAGGTGAGACCCTGGGAATAATAGTGGTTTAAATCGGCCCCAGCCTGGGAGTCTGCATTTTCAAGGGAGAGTATATCCTGCTAATCTTCAAAACTGGGGAAAATACTTGGAACATAAAGAGAAGCAGCAAAGACAAATGCAGCATGAGAGGAAATGCGCTGCTCAGACGAGAGATCAAGGAATCATCAGTTTTCCTAAGTGATGCCACCTGCCCCAAAGGACGGGTCACCTGGAGAAAGCTGTCCTAGCCCCTCACGCCCAAAACCAGCCCCTGATTTCAAACTGCATGAAGCCAGGAGCAGCAGGATGCTTCACAGAGAACAGGCAGGACACCGAGAGGGCGTCTGTGGACACTTCTCTGCGGCGGCTCCATTTTCATCATTCCTCGCTCATTTCCTACCTCGAGCCCTGCACGGCACTGGAGAATCCATGGACAACATCCCCACCTGGCTTGTGTTGTAGCAGGAAGAACAAATGATAAGCAAACAAATGAAGCCAGCTAGTGTGGACACGTAGCCGAAGGAGAGTCAGAGAGGGACGGATGGGACTCATGGACCAGAACTGGCACTGCCGGTCCAGCCTGGTGCGAGCTGCCCAGCCCTCGGCCAACTGGCAAGGCTGTCCCCTCCCCTTGCCTCTCTAGGTGTCCCTCCCTCGCAGCCCTGGGACCTCTCTGCAGTTTCTTGAGGTCACTTCACCCCGTAGTGCACACCCAGGCGCCACTGTCACAGCCACCCTTTTGAAAGGGACCTTTGCTTCTCTCCCGGTCCAATAATAAATATTTTCTGCATCTTGGGGCTCAGATGCAACACACCTACCCTGCAGATAAAGAGGTGGCAGCCAAGGAACGCCAAGGATTGCTTCAAACCATCGGAAGCCAGAGAGAGGCAAAGAAGGATTCTCCCCTGGAGCCTTCTAGCGACTGTGGCCCTGCTGACCCCTTGGTTTTGGCTTCTGGTCTCCAGAACTGTGAGACAGTAAACTTCTGTTGTCTTCAGCCACTGTGTTTGGGGTACTTTGAGCAGCAGCCCTAGGAAACTAAGAGACAAACCCACCACTGACGCTGTAACGGAACAACTCTACTACTTCAGAGATGGACCGATGGAAAATCACACTGCGACGGAAACAGGGTGTTCAGCTAGGAGGTCACTAGGCATCAAACCAAGGGGCAATGGCCTTGCCATTAAGAGCACGAGCTCTGGAGCCCGGGGCCCTGGGTTCCACAGCATCAGGCAGCTCTCCTCCTTGCTGTGAGAGCTCGAGCTGGTGGCTCAGCTGCTCTGTGCCTCAGCGTCCTCACCTGTGAAACAGGGAGCCGGAGGTGACCGGATAGTGATACACCTACAGGCCTTGCAGAGTGGTTGGCGGTGATGATGGCAGTGGACGAGGAGGAGGACCGGGTGTGACGCGTATAAAAGCTTACCTGACCCGGTGTGATGTGTGTAACAGAAACTGTTCCGTGGAGAGTCTGTGCCTCTTCTCAGTTTTTCAACAGCATTTTAAACATTTATTTCGTGTGATCTTTGCTGATACTTGGCAGGGGTCATATGTGGAGGCCATCGCTTTCAAAGTGCTCTTAAGGTTCTAAAGTAAACAACCGCCCTGCAGCAGGAAGTCCTCTCCTTGGCGGCTGCTCCACCCACCTCGTGATGGAAGCGCCAGAGGACCAGCGGCCTCCACTGTGAGCCAGCGCGGGCAGCGGCAAGTCACAGAGATGGCTCCAAGCAGGCCAGTGGCCTGGCTTGGCTCCCCTCGGAACCCAGCCCAGCACCCCAGCAAGGCCAGGACCGTTCCGAGGGGGCATTTCCAACATGTGGGATCGCGAGCGTCCAAAGCTGGCTTCGCGTCTGGCAGTTAGATTCCTTTATGTAAGCTGCGACATCGTGACGTCGCCCCCGCCACAGCCCCAGCCCCAAACAGGTCTCAAAATGAGAGGGGCCCTGCTCATCTGAGAGAGCCGGGGGCTCAGGGTGGATCTTCCACAGCCAGGCACACCAAGCAGTGATTTGGGGGAGCTGTTTGGGGACACTTCTGATGGGCACATGGCCGCGTCAGACCAGATAACACACATACAGCCCTGACCGCCATACACACTCGGTGTGGCGTTTGCTGCCCCGGAGTGTCGCAGATGTCCACAGGCTGGCAACTGTTTAACCTCCACGACCTGACCCTGGCTGCCTCCTGGAGAACAGGAACCAGATGGTAGTGACAGAGGCAGTAAAGCAGGTGGATACGATCAGACCCACCTCTGGCACCTTCCGGCTCTGAAGCCATAGGACGGTTGCCAGGAAATAGGATGGCTCGCTCAGATTGAGGCTGGCAGAGGCTCGTCTCAGGCGCCGTGCCGTGGACCTGCCTGGAGCTCGGTTGAAAATTGAGAGAATGAATACAGAGAGAGAGAGAGCAACACAGAAGCAAGAAGCTGAAATCAACAAAACCCAGAGAGAAGGGAGAGACCAGCAGATGCCACCATGTGCCTTGCCATGTGGCAGAGGAGCCAAGGATCACCAGCGGCTGCTCTTTGGGAAGCAAGCATTGCCTTGACAATGCCTTGATTTGGACATTTTTTCTCAGCCTCAACATTGTAAATTAATAAATTTCCATTGTTAAAAGCCAAAAAAAAAAAAATGTGGACTTTCTCTAAGCCTAACTCTGCAAATAAATTCATCACACTCCCCCTGATGTGGTACAGCATGCCCAGATAAATGAGACTTCCTGGTGACATGGGACACGGATTCCAGGAATGAGCTTGACCCTGGCACTGAGGGACTGAGAATGCCTTTTGACCAAATGGGGAAAATGAAAGGCAACAAAATAAGGTTTCGGTGGCTAAGAGTCAGTAGAGTCAAGAGGCCGTCCTGGAGGTTACTCCCATGCAAGCTTCACCTTGATATGCCAAGTGACCACAGTATGATAAGCTCAAGTTGACAGTAGTCCTGAAAACCTTAAAGAATATCCAGATCCCTATATGATATTCGATAAAAGTTGCACTCACTAAATTTATTCTTCAGACTCTTTAATCCTTTGGAGAACTTCTACCAGCTAAGTCCCAAAACCCAGAGGCAGTAGCCTCTTCAAGAACAGCAACCAGATTTTGAAAAAAACAGAAGAAAATGTATTTGGAGATCTCTTATTAAACTGTCTCACATGTTTAATATTAGTTCACTGTATGATTTTTAGTGGCTGCTAACAGCAATGTGCTATTATTAATCTGCTATTTATTAGGCCCCTTGGGATTCAGTAAAGCAGCTTGGAAAGCCTTTGTCTGTTTTGCGTATATAACATATCATGATGTTTAATATATGACCCAAAGACTTTTCCATAGACATAGCCCTTTCTGAACTCAATATTGGCCAGAAAAAAGTGGTTAAAGTTATTTATGATGGCCGGAATTTCTGTCTAAAGCAAGGCAGCTCTGTTCAGCCAGATGTATATGTTCATGGAAACTTACAAGTTAGCAGTTTAAATTGAACTAAGTCAAATGTCATACTGACTGGTAATTTCCTCTTTTGTCTGGTTTCTTTTATGGAAAGGTATTTGTGGTTTAATAAGATTTGTCTCCCATCTGTTTTGCTCCAACCGTGATGTCATCCTGTGTTTGATGGGCAGCCTGTTGTATGGTAGTTATTGGGACATGATGACAAATAAAATGTGTAAATTTTATCACAGGACCAAACAGGCAGGATGAGCTGTAAGAAGCAGCCTTGGCTAAGAAGGCAATACCTGGCAGTAACTAGCAAACCCAATGAGAACAGTTATAAAAGCTGCATTATGGATGGGCAGAACACAAGGTGAATACTTAACCACATGCTGGATCACTGCTATGGTTGCCTGGCAACTGACAGGCAGTGCGGGAGTGTCAGGAATGGGCAGCAATGTTGGTGCTGCCACTCTGGGGGAAAATGAGACAAGTGCTTGAGTACAAAATCACTGTGACTTTTCGAGGAAACATGAAAGACATTCTCCCCTCCTCTGCTTTTCAACAACCCTATGCAATACTTTTCCTCTAATGACTGTTCTTTTGATCCTGAAACAAATAATCTTTTTTCCCCCTCCTTTGTCTGGATTGTTTTTTTGTTTGTTTGTTTATGGTGAAAATCAAATTGGATCACATAAAAAATCTTTGCGGATGTCATGGTGTAAACTTGGTTACCTGTTCCTGGGGCTCCAGGATAATGGGATTAGTTGGTACACCTCGTGTACTTTGTTACAAATAATGGTTATCACTCTAAAGTCTGCATATGAGTTCCTTTATCTGTTACAGATGTTTCAGTCATCTCACCACCCTTGCTTTCTTGCATTCTGATACAAGTATTTGATCATCTTCTGATCAAAGATGGATATAGCATTCCCCTTGCTGAGTTCATGTGAACTAGAGTCTCGGAGCATCATCCTGATGAAAAAGAGCTTGAAATCCCCTGACCTAGGTCCTCTGGAGCCTTTGCACACTGGTGTTGCTAGCCAGCAGGTATACCTGAGATGGGTAGGTACTACTTGAAGCCCCCAAGGAAACCTGTCATAAACAGCAGCAAATACTTTTATGGTACTTACTTTAGCTGGCTAAGTGCTCTTTACACTTACTCATTTAAGCTTCCTACTTGGGAGCTAGGTACTGTTATTGTCCCCATTTTAGAGATGTGAAAACTGAGGCACAGTGAGTTTAATTGACATGCAAACCCCCAGTCATTCATTTGGTAAGGGCTTAGGGCTGGGACTCTACCCCACATAGTCTGTTTGAATATTCTTGCCCATGTGCCACACGCTGCTCTAGGCTTTGATTATGGATGATTACAAGACAGACTTTGTCCCTGCCCTCAAGGCACTTGTATTTAGTGGGGTAGCCCTCTTGTCCCTCTGTTTCGAGATGGCCTCTGCTGACTGACTGCTCTGGGATGAGCCCCAGCTCAGAAACTTACTGCAGCCCCCCGTTTCCTAATGCAGAGACCTCTCTGGGCCCCTTCTAGGTCTTGGTCCCTGCTTGCCCTTTTACATCCTCTGTTCCTTATAGGCCAGGCTTCTCCTAACCTCTCTCCTGGACCTCACCCATAGTGCCCTGGCTTCCCGACCTCTGCTTTGCGATAGCATTGCCCGTCAGCAAAGGTTTTAATTTCTGCCACAGCTGTCATTCATGACCCTTACCAAGCAAACCAGCAGCAACTCACTTGCTGCTGCTTTTTCTGAGCCTTTGTGTATCTTCCCTCTGTTGATTCACTAAGCAAGCATTTACTGAGTGTCCATTCTGTGCTGCCAGGCTTTGTTAGAGTACAGGGCTTAGAGCATCGAGTACTCCCTTAAAACAGTTTCCCAGTGTGGTCATCCTGTTCCCATTTACCGGTCACCGTGCAGAATCCTGGCCCAGGTTTCTTCATCCAGTTTATTCATCCCGAACTCAGCCATGTCATACGCCATATGGTCATCCCTGGAGCCCATGTCCTAAGTCCTTTTCTTTTGTTTTCTCTTCCTTTGTTCTTTCTCTTCACAAATACACTTCCACTTCCTATTCAGGATACTGTTCTGGGTGTGTCGGCCTGCAGATGTCATTGAGTTTGGGAGGCTAAAAGCTGGATCTGATCTGGGTTCTGAGCACTCAGTCAGTATGTAGGTAAGATTTCCGTGTGTGGCTGTGTGCATGTCCTGGGGAACTGACAGTGTAGCAGTTAAGGCCTCCAGGGGAGTGCCTCCAGTAATGCCGTGCGGAGCTGAGGGGATTCAGAGGAAAGGGAAATCACTCCTGCATGGAAAAACTATATGCACCTTTAGGGAGTGATAGCTTTAGTGCTTAATAGAGCAGGTTTTCAATAGGCTGAAGTGGGCACTGTGAGTAGAAGAAATGGCATACAAGGTGTATTGGGGGAAGGTGGAGATGACCTGGGTTGCAATGGGTCATCATGTAGGGAAGCACTGGAGAGAAGCCTGACAAGTGTAGGGGGCAGGTCCTGGTGGCGTTCAAATGACAGGCAGAGGATTTTAGGCTGGAAAGTTTTTGAAGGAGTGTTTTATTAATATTTCTGATGATGGCTCTTGTTCAGGGCTGTATGTTGATGTGCCATTTTCAAGGTCATGCTGGCTTGTGTTTTTTGAGATATAAATGGAGCAGGCACTGTTGTTATTTTATCCATTTTGTGATTGTAGAAATAGACACAGAGTTAAGGCTGCTTGTCTATAAGTGGCCAAACTAGAACTTGAGCCCAGATCTTTTGTTTCCTCCATTAGTTATGGAATGGATTACAAGAAATAAAACCTGGAGGCAGGAAGACCTACTGTAGTGGAGAAATCCAAACACAGGACCTTAAGGTGAATGTGGAATGGAAAAGAGGGGTAGGGGTGGAGTGGGGGGCATGCACAGAAGAGGGATTATCATAGGAGGACTCAGTAACTGGCTGGGAGTAGGAAGAGGGAGGAATCAGTTGCCTGCAAGACTGTGAGCACAGGTCTGTCGGAGAGTTACAGGTGCTGTTGGGCTGCTCAGAGGGTCTTAGTGGAAGCCTTCTGTTTGCTCTACAGCACAGATATTTGGTGCTGTGCTGTGGAGCTCTCAAAAGACAGGAACAGCTTCCAGTGGGCTGCACTACTGTGGGCCCCAGAGAAACAAAGGAAAGGCACCAGCCTCTGCAGACTGCGAGGGGTGGAGGAGGAATCTTCAGAGAGCTTTTTGAGGACCTTAAGGTCCAGTGGACCAAATACTGACCATCCATCAGCCTTTGCAGCCTTACCTGGTTGCATAAACAGTCCACTGTCTACGTACACCCTTGCTAATGGACATTTGCTTCAGCTCTCTAGGCCTGTTCCTCACTTGTGAAACCAGGGGCTGGGCTAAATCATCTGTTTTCCAGATAACTGTTTCCTGGAGCCCTGAGGGTTCTGGAAACTCAGAGACTACAAAAAAGGTGGGGCAGGGAGAGAGGAGTGCAGGCAATTCCTGGTTCAAGCAGAGACACCTGCCTATTGTTTGCTTTAAAGGTTTCCTTTGAACAAAGAGTTCTCCAGATTTACTTAAAAAAAAAAAAAAGTTTAAAAAGCCTGTTATAATAGATCATCTCCCAGGGTCTATTCTAACACACATTCTATAGTTCTGATAAAAGTGTTAATACTTTCTACACCTTACCTTGGTCTTGTATTTTGCTGTATACTTGGTAATCCCAAGGGAACAGAAGTAGCCAAAACCCAAACTCAAATCTTAAGAGCTGGTTGCCCTTTTCAAGACCTTGTATTTGCCTTTCAACCATGGGATGTAGACTAAAATAATGACACATTTCAGTAGAAAACAAAATAATAACTTTTTGGTTATCAAGTTTGTTACCATTACAGACATACTCAAATTCTTTGATGTAGTGTTCTGTGTACCAATTGTGACCTGAAATTTACAAAGCAACTTCTGACCCTACTTGACAGTTTTTTGTTTTGTTTTTTTGTCATTTTGGATTCTGGATGCTGACATGATCCAGTCTAAAGTCTTTATAATTTCATTTGTGGATTAAGAAAAGATAGCTTCTTTTAAAGCCTAGATTGACAATCAGGCTAGACTAATCCATGGAATGTCAAAGCCACTATTCAAAATTCAGTGTGGATTTGAAGGAGTTTGCTTGGCGTCATAACGCCTGTGACTGTGGAACAAAGTAAGGTTGCAAATAGATCTGTTAGAATCTATCTGATGATTTGTCAGTCTTTTTACTTGCAGAGACCACATCTGAGGTATCTAATCTTCTGTAGCGCCCAGCTCTTGCTCATCTGTTTGGAAACATGCCTTATAATTGTTTTCATTTTTCTTTTCCTGCTGGCATTTCTTTGTTATATACTGTATCTACAAAAGATGATACCAGCTCCAAAAACACAGTTTGTATGTTGCATCCCCTTTGGTATTTAATCTCACAAGGTTGTTGGACATCTGCAGAACTGGTTTAATTTTAGCCATGCTATTAAATTCCAGGTACTTTGTCACTGGCATCTATATGAAAAATTGGAGGACATATATATCTATATCACAGGGACCAAAATCCTCTTGATTTTCTTTACGAAGTGAAATTGAAGCGCACAGCAATTCAGCCTTGGGGACTTGTGCTAGGATTATGAAATCAGTGAAGCAAAATGGTAAATAATTTCTAGACCCATCTATCACCAAAACTTTCTAGAACTAGGAGACCTGGATGGACCTGCCTTATGTAGCATTCCAATGCTTAGAGAGTCACACCAGAGAGGCAAAAGTCACTCTTCCCTAAAGTTAACAAAGTATTGATGATAACATTTACTGAGCATCATTTGTGTACCAGAGACTTTACATGCCTTATCTGATATACTCCTGACATCAGTCCTGTGAGGCAGATAAATTACTTGGAGCTTGAAGATCAGCCAGGTTAACACCGATTGTAATCAAAATGCATGTGAGTTCAGAATCTTCTCTTACCTACTATACTATTATGCCTTTCATGCTTAATTGCCAATGATTAGACTTTTTTTCTCTAAATTTTATGAATTATTTAAAATTTAATTCTCAAACTGTAATGAACTAAATAGTCTTAATAAATTGTACCTTCTAAAACTTTGTGTAATTGTCTCTGGAATTAATGGGAAGGTGTTTCTTGCCTGACACCTGTGGAATTCAGTGTTAATAATGATCTGTGGACTAGAATAGCCTTAGACAGCTTCTTGAAAGAGATAGGGATTGTGGGGGAAGAAAGGGCTTAGATATCTACCAAATGGAAAGGATGGCAGGCATTCCAGTCAAGGATATAATATATGCAAGAATGTAAAGAAAGTGGCAAACAACACGTGTTTGGAGGTATCCAGTAAATCAGTTAAGAGTAGAGGAGTCATGAAAAGGCATAATGGGAAATAAGGCTGAATGCATAGAATTGCTCTAATTGCCAAGGGTCCTAAATGCCAGGCTTTGGCATGTGCTTTATGTATGCTTCAGTAGAAGGGACACATTGATGCTTTCTGAGAGGCACTGGAGGGAGCGATGGAACAAGAAACCAGAGGCAGGGTGATCCATATGGATCTAGGATCGAGGGTGAAAAGGGCCTGAACTATGGAGATTTTATTGGAAACAAAAAGAAGATGTTAAAAAGAAGAATAGACAGCTTGGCTGTACATAGTTGCCCATGAAGCAGACAAGACCAACATGCCTGAGTTTTCTGAGCCTCACTGACTAAAAGAGTATGAGATTGTGGACAGAAGGGAATTCTGTGTTTCAGAGGGGAAAGGAGCTTGATGGCTTCACTTACTGGAGTATTGAGTTTGGGGTGAAGATATGACATCCAAATAGAGAAACCCAGCTTAGGTTTGGAGATGCAAGGTTGGAAATATGAGAGGTCAAAGCTGGAGATGTTTGGGAGTCTCCTTGGGTGAGTGGAGAAATTGTCAAGGAAGAGGACATACAGGAGAATGACTCAAAGAGAGAGCACAAATTTAGAGGGTGCAGGAGGGAGGACAGGAGGGCAGCAAATGAGAGAGAAGCTGAATCCAAGAGCTAGGAGAGAACCAGAATAGTCAAGCTGAGTGGCACCAAGGGGAAAGTGATGCAAAGATGACAGAGTAAATAGGATCAATACAACAGAGAAGTCTAGAACAGGGTTTCTCGATTGTAACATCTCAACTGTAACTCAAACAGTTGGAGGCTGGAACATTCTTTCTTGTGGGGGATGAGCCTGTGCATTGTTGAATGTTTAGCAGCATCCCTGGCTACCCACGATGCCCCTCCTCCCCCAGTTGTAACAACCAAAATTGTCTCCAGACATTCCCAAATGTCCCCTGGGGGCAAAGTTGCTCCCAGTTAAGAACTAGTGTCTGAGCAGAAGTCAGATTACAGAGGATTGAAGAAAGAAGGGAAAGAAAGGGAAGCTGAGGTTGGAGACAATTCACTTACATCATCACAGAGGAGATAAAGTGTAGTGTTCTAAAACACATTTTAGCTCCAGACTCTGGTTTTCAGATTACAATTCTAGTACCTACATTAACTGAATACTTAAGCCATGTTTTATGTTGGCTGAAAAAATACTGTAGCTATTACTATTAATTTTTGCCTAAGAATAATTATCAAATGGTTCTCTTCTAATACTATATATGACTTTTTTTCCCCTTAAAGATCAATAAATAGTATATTAGGCCAACACTTTAAAATCATAGGAACTCACTGCCACGTACCCTTCCAAATTCCATGAGATCTGTAAGTAACTCAAACAGTGCTTTATCCTGCTTGGACCTGCAAGTTTTACTGGGCTCCTAATAGGTTTCTGGTCGGAGTTACGTGTGTTAAGAAAGGACCAATGATTATATTTAAGAAATATGTGACCCAAAAATAACATGACCATCACAGTGTGCTTTGAAAGAAGGTCTAGCATTTATAAAAGAACTACCTATGAAATAATGACCAGGAATAGATCAAAACAATAGATTGAGAACTTTTACCTGCTCTTTCTTACACTCAAAATACTGGAAAATAAGGAAGACCTATAGAATTGGGAGACATTCTTGGAAGGTAGAAAAAAGGCAAGATCAGATCTGTGGAGGCAGAAAACGGATTAATACTTGCGCCACAGCCACAGTTCAGGGTGGATTTGGGCCTGGAGCCGGAGGAATTAGGACGCAGAGGAGCCCTGGGCCAGTGTGGAGACTAAATATCTGGGCAGGTGCCCTGAGTGCTGCCCCACCCTGGATGCCGAGCAGTGGGCAGCAGTGGAGGACAGTCAGGCCGCAGCTGTGGGGGTGGACATTGGCGCTGGGAAGCTGGTGTCTCCAGGCAGGGCGAGGGACAACAACTTAGCACAGGCCTGAAACGAATTCTGTTTTCCAGTTCTTGTTTAAAGGCCATTTGAATTTCTTCTGAGAATTAGGTATTACTATCTTATGCTCATTTTTTTTATTTGATCATCTCCTTTTCAATCTAAGTAGGTATGTGTATTTTGGTACCTCTACATCTTTTATATCTTTATGTCCTTTGTGATATAAGCTGCAAACACCTTTTTCTCATTTGGCTGTGTGCTTGTTTTTGCCTCATTGTTTCTAGGTTTTAAGTTATGGTCCGGAAAGTTCCCTCCTAGATTATAGACACCCAGGTTTTCTTCTAATTATTGTATTGTCATATTTTTTACATTTGGATCTCTGATCCATTTAGAAATTTTCCTGGTTTACATGTGAACAATGGATCAGATTTTATCTTTTTCAATGGAGCTATCTTGTTTCAGTGTCATTTTTTAGAAACCCATCTTTTTTCTCCTCACTAATTTGAGATTCTGCCTTATCATATATTAAATCTCCACATGCACTTACATCTGCTTCTGGATTTTCTATTCTGTTCATTTGGTCTGTACTATTTATGAAAGCTTTCTAATATGTTTTTTGGGGCAGGGCCAGCTTCTTTACCCCATTTCTCATTTTGTTGTTGTTGTTGTTGTTTTAGGTTTTCCTAGCTATTTTTTCTTCCATATAAACTCAATAATAAACTTGTCTAACTCCCGGAAAATAAAGTTGTGATATTTTTATTGGGATTACATTAAAATTATAAGTAATTTAGTCCCCTTTGTCTTTTAATCTTCCTGTATCCTTAGTTTTTTAGGCATGTCTCATATAAATCTAATCTGGTAATCCCTTCTTTGATTATATGAGTTTAGTGCATTTTATTCAATGTCAGTACTTACATAATTCAGATTATTTCTATGATTTTATATTGTGCTTTCTAGTGTCCATGTTTTTCTTTCTTTGCCTCTCCTTTTTCTATTGGGTTCATCAAGTTTTCTGTATTCCTTTCTCTTCTACTAATTTGTGAAGTATAGTCAATATTTAATCTAGATTTTATTGTTTATTTAGGAATCTTTAGTTAATATTTTTCTTTTCTCAAGCAGTCAAGGAATTTAGAATTCTCATTCCAGTTACCCCTTCTCTTACATGTTACTGTTCTCCAGTATTTTCATTCCATCTTGTTTTTAGGCCTTCAAAATTCATCACTGTCATTATTGTTGTCATTATTATGTTAACACAGCTTGTTTACAGTTACCCACAGGTTTACTAATTTCTTTACTCTCTTTGAATTCTGGTATCCCTGTCCTTTTAACTAGTTCCATTTTCTTTACTATACCCTTGAGTAGTTATTTCACTGAAGCTGTCTACTGCAGTAAACTCTGATTTATTTTTCTAAAAACAACCTTTATTTTTGCCCTGGTTTTTGAGTGATAATTTAACTGTTTTAAAATTCTGGGTTGACAGTTATTTTCTTCCATTTCTTTGAAGAATTTTTCCCATTGTATTTTGGCCTCCGTTGCTGCTATTGAGAAGTTTCTGTCTAATTATTATCCTTTATAGAAAATATGTCATTTGTTTCTGACTGCTTTTAAGATTTTCTTTATTTTTGGTGTCCTGCAGTCTAATTACAATGGGTAAATAGGAATTGGCTTTACTTCTTCAATCTGAGTATCCAATTTTTTAATATGCTAAAATTTTTTCATCTCTTAGCATATTGATTTTCTTTTTTTCTTTTATACTTCTTATTAGATCATGTTAGACCTCCCACACCCTCTCTATCTTCAGTATCTTTGTTTTCCATTTCTTTGCCTCCAACTTGCATTCTAGGTAATTTCTTTAGATCTCTCTTCTAGTTCACTAATTTTGTTTTGAGCTGTGAATAATGTGCCATTTTAGTTACCAACTGAGTGTGTGTGTGTGTGTGTGTGTGTGTGTGTGTGTGTGTGTGTGTGTGTAGAGAGAGAGGATGTTCACATACCATACAGCTATCCAAAGATCCAAAGTGTATAATCAATTGCCCGTGATACCATCATACAGCTGTGTATCCATCACCACAATTAATTTTTTTTTCAATTTTTAGAACATTTTCATTACTCCAGAAAAGAAAGAAAGACAAGAAAAGGGGACTCAAATCATCCCATACCCCTAACCACCACACCCCCTCCATTATTGATTCATAGTTTTGGTGTACTACATTTGTTCCTGTTGATGAAAGAATGTTAAAATACTACTAACTGTAGTATATAGTTTCTACTAGGTATATATTTTTTTCCTATATGCCTCTCTATTATTAATTTCTGGCTGTAGTGTCATACATTTGTTCTAGTTCAGGAGAGGGATTTCTAATATTTGTATAGTTAATCACAGACATTGTCCGCCACAAGATTCACTGTTTCATACATTCCTATATTTTAACCTCCAACTTTCCTTCTGGTGACATATGTGACTCTGAGTTTACCCTTTCCACCACCTTCACACACCTTTCAGCACTGTTAGTTATTCTCACAACATGCTACCATCACCCCGTCCATTTCCAAATGTTTAAGTTCACCCTAGTTGAACATTCTGCTCATAATAAGCAACCGCTCCCCATTCTTTAGCCTCATTCTATATCCTGGTAACTTATATTTCATGTCTATGAGTTTACATATTATAATTAGTTCATATCAGTGAGATCCTGCAATATTTGCCTTTATGTGCCTGTCTTATTTGACTCAATATAGTGCCCTCAAGGTTTCTTCATCAATCCCTTTCTTTCAAGACAGTTTTGTTCACACACTATACATTCCATCCTAAGTAACATCATTGGTTCCTTGTATAGTCACGTATTTATTTATTCAGCCCCATCGCCACTATCTATATAAGGACATTTCCATTTCTTCTCCAAAGAAGGAGGAAGAGTCAAAGAAGGCAGACAGACAAAAGAAAATGAAAAAGAAAAGAGAAAGAGAAATACAACAACAAAAACATGACAGCTAGAAAGCAACAAAAGAAAAGATAGCATTAACCTAAAGTAGAATAGTCAGACAAAATCACCAATGCCAGCAGTCCCATATTCCCCTATCACCACCCCTCCATATGCATTTAGCTTTGGTATATTGCCTTTGTTATATTAAAGGAAGCATAATACAATGTTTCTGCTAGTTATAGTCTCTAGTTTGCAATGATTGTATTTTCCCCCCAATCCCACCCTATTTTTAACACCTTGCAATGTTGACATTCATTTGTTCTACCTCATGTAAAAATATATTTGTACTTTTTATTACAATCATTGAGCACCCTGGGTTTCCTTGAGTTACACAGTCCCAGTCTTTATTCTTCATCTTTGGTTCTGGTGTCCCACATGGTCCCAACCTTACTCTTTCAACCATACTCACAGTCATCTTTGTTCAGTGTACTTACATTGCTGTGCTACTATCTCCCAAAATTGTGTTCCAAATCTCTCACTCCTGTATTTTCCTTTCTGTCTGCAGTGCTTCCTTTAGTGTTTCCTGTAGAGTAGGTGTCTTGTTCACAAACTCTGTCATTGTCTGTTTGAGAATATTTTAAGCTCTCCCTCATATTTGAAGGACAGTTTTGCCAGAGATAGGATTCTTGGTTGGTGGTTTTTCTCTTTCAGTATCTTAAATATATCACCCACTTCCTTCTTGCCTTCATGCTTTCTATTGAGAAACCTGCACATAGTCTCATCAAGCTTCCTTTGTATGTGATGGATCACTTTTCTCTTGCTGTTTTCAGGATTCTCTCTTTATCGTTGATGTTTGATAATCTGCTTATTAAGTGTCTTGGTGTAGGCCTATTCAGATTTATTATGTTTGGGTTACACTGCACTTCTTGGATCTGTAATTTTATGTCTTTCATAAGAGATGGGAAATTTTCATTGATTATTTCCTCTGTTATTGCTTCTGCCTCTTTTCCCTTCTCTTCTCCTTCAGGGACACCAATGACAAATAAATTCCTGATTTTCGTTTTGTCCCTAAGTTCCCAGAGTCATTTCTCCTATTTTTCCATTCTTTTCTCTGTCTGTTCTTTTGTGTGTAGGCTTTCAGTTGCCTTGTTCTCCAGTTCCTGAGTGTTTTATTCTGCCTCTTGAGATCTGCTGTTGTATGTTTCCATTGTGTCTTTCATCTCTTGTGTTGTGCCTTTCATTCCATATATGCTGCCAGTTGGTTTTTTGAACTTCCAAATTTTACCTTATATACATCCAGTGTTTTAATTATATGATCCATCTCTGTTGCTATATCTTCCCTAAACTTTTTTAATTGACTTAGTATTAGTTGTTTAGATTCCTGTGTCTCAGGAATCTAAAAGTATAAGTTCGTTCAAACAAAGTATAAGTTCATTTTTCTTAGTGTAGGTTGTAGTTTTCTGTTGTCTAGGCATGGTTTCTTTGGTTACCCCAGTCAGGTTCTCCCAGACCAAAATGGGCTCCAGTCCCAGAAGGAAGAACTATTCAATATCCAGTTTCACTGAGGGTGTGTCTTAGAAGATTGATACACCCTGTGATGCCTCAGGTCACTGTGCTTTTCTGCCCAGCAGGTGGTGCCTGTCAGCCTGTAACTCCAGACTGGTGTAAGGAGGTGTTACCTGTGGCTGTTTTCCCCCAGGCTCTAGGGTCTGCTTCTGAATAGAAGGCAGGCCCCACCCCTTTCCTCTTAGGGAAGATAGACCCCCCCCAGGGAAAGGTCATTAGCATTTCAGTGGTCTTTCACTGCCTGTGCTATCTCCACCCTTGTCTGGGTCAGAGCACTGGGAACTGAAAATGGCTGAGGCTTTCTTCACTGAGCGAAAACAGGGACAGAAAGTTCCCTTCAGGGCCAGTCCACGGACACCCTCTGGCTCTCCAAGGTCAGTCTTCACCCAAAGCCTCTGCTTTTTGGGGATTTGTACTGAGCAGTCCACACTTGTTACTTAAAACCCAGTTGGAGGTAGGGGGGAGGGGCAATATGGTGGATTGGTGAGCTGTGTGTTTTAGTTACTCCTCCAGGAAACTAGGTAGAAAGCCAGGAACTGCGTGGACTGGACACCGCAGAGCAATTTGACTTGGGGCATACTTCATACATCACTCATGAGCACGTGGAACCGCTAACATCAGCAAAATCTGTTTTTGCGGCCAGGGAACCCGCGCCCCTCCCTACCAGGCTTGGTCCCATGGGAGGAGGGGTTGCCAGCGCTGGGAGCAAGAGCGGAGAAGTGCAGTGGCCCTCTTATCGAGAACGCAGTCTGCTGAGCCAAACTCCAATCATAAATAGACTGAGACCAGACACCAGAGAATCTGAGAGCAGCCAGCCCAGCAGAGAGAGATAGGAATAGCAAAAAACGGCAGGAGGAACCCAGGAATAAAGGTTTTGTGGCCAGGGGACCCGCGCCCCTCCCTGCCAGGCTCGGTCCTGTGGGAGGAGGGGTCGCCAACGCTGGGAGCGAGAGCATAGAACTGCAGTGGCCCCTCTTATCGGGAACATATTCGGCTGATCCAAACTCCAATCATAAATAGACTGAGACCAGACACCAGAGAA
>PVKY010004696.1:0-18775 GCA_004027775.1 Bradypus variegatus
TGGCTCTAGTCTCATGAACAAAGAACTTGCTTTATCTTATGAGTCTTGGGAGCTCCGCAACTGGTCAGAATCCCCTCTTCCTGTCTGTTGCTGGAGAGCATATTATTTACATCAGCACATTCGTGCTGAATGAATGAGGCACCGCAGGTTTCCATCGGCCTCACTTCTGGTTCTTGTCCATGTGCCTACTGTTGACTTTGCTTGTTTCTTTCGCTTACTTCAAACATTTGTCTTTCACTTTATCCTTTGTACTGAATTTAAATACATTTTTAAACTTAGCAAATTTTAAGTGAGTAAGGAAATATCAAAATACAGACCCCTTAATTTTACAGATGAGAAAATTAAGGTCCACAGAACAGCTAATGGCCATGTAGAACTAGAACATACGCCACACTAAATATACAGTAACAAATTCTGACGTTATTATTCATTTAATTGTATATCTGTAGAGTGAAAAAAAAAGATTCTAAATTAATGTGTCTACAATTCCTTTGGGAAAATAGGTTTCATTTATTACATAAAACGGATATATGCAGCTTGTTACAACTTGAAGACTTTCGAAGGGATCTGGTAACCAACATCACCCAACATTACCCATTATAGGTACTCATAAAGATGGTAACAATTTAGAAAAAATAAAACATTGCATCTCACGTAGCCTGTCAGGGGCCACATCTACGTGTCACTGAAGGTGGAATCAGACATCATAACACTCTGCCTGCCCAGGGCCAGTGGCTTCCCACAGATTGCAGATGAGATGCATTTCTGATGTCCTTAGGATGCGGTCATGCATAACCTGGAGGACATTCTGAATATTCACCAGAAGAGAACACCAAGGACACCAAGGGAAGACAGGATTCGAGTCAGCCCAACCTTCTGAATGCTAACCATTTTAGGGATTCAGTGAGCCCACCCCACCCCACCCCCAGTCCCTGCCAGAAGAGTCCCTGTGAACTAATGAGGGAAAAGAAACACCTGCCTGCAACAGTATAAAGAGGAGTGGTGATTATCACCACAACAGAGGCCCAAAGAACCACAGGACCCCTGAGAAAGAAAACTTTATTTTCACCTGGAGTGAAGCTAGGAAATGAGATATGAATATTAGAGGTGTCTAAAGTCACTGAACACCAATCAGTACATCAAAGGAACTAATTCATATCACCATCATGACACTGGTTCAGACAACAAATCTAAGGATCACTCTGTCTGGGAACCATGAACCATGCAAATGGGCTGCATTTTACCACCACCCCCACCCCACCCCTCAATTTGATTAGGAACCAAAGATGAACAAAAGAAAAAGCTTAAGGTTTACCAAAGCTTACTGATACTTGTGGAATGATACAAATGAAGAATGAAAAGGTAAGTAGACCCAAGGCTGAGCACATTTGAATCAAGAAACATTAAAACTAACTACTGTTTAGTTTTATCTGTAGCACTTAACTACCATACATTATACAATGCGCTTTACTCTATTTACTTTCTTTAGCTTATTGTGGTAGTTTAGTTCCATCAGGGCAAAGAGTTTTGTCTATTTTACTAGAGACTATCTCCAAAATGCCAAGGCATTATATAGTAGAAACTCAATATTTATTGGATGGACAAATGGATGTGATGAGCCTTAAAAAAATGTTCATACCAATTAAAGCAGTGCTTCTGTTTCTAGGAATAACGCTATCATAATAATGGCCAGCATATACTCTGCGTTTAGCATGTACCAGGTGCTTTTCTAATCCTGTTATAGATATTAAGCCATTTAATCCTCATAACAGCCGACGAAGAAAACATCTTGCCCGAGGTTACACGGTGAGTAAATAGCAGAGCGCTATTCTTCCTAACTAAGCCCAAAATGTGGCCAACTGATATGTGCAGAGTTGTTCACTACACTGCTTCTTAAAACAGGAAAGACCCTCAAACCATCTAAATGCCTAACAATAGGGGGCAAATTGCATAAATTGTGCTTATCCATATAGGGAAAACCATAGGCCCATTAAAACATGTATGTTTACAAGGAATTATAACCACATGAGATATGATGTCAAGCATTTGGGAACCAAAACTGAATACTGTGATCTCAATTATGTGTAAAAAATAAAACTATGTACAGAAGAAAACTGGAAACAACGCACCAATTTCTTTTTTTAAAATCTTAGTTACAGAAGTCTGAGGTAATCATACTCACAACACTGTATTATTAATATTCCGTACAAGGCCCTAGGTTTGTTTGTTTGGTGGGTGGGTGGACGGACAGACGGACAGACGAGTGGATGTATATAGTTATTATCTCTTAAACCCATTGCCCATAGTCATATCTCACTCCCCCTCCCCCCAACCATAAGTGACCATTTTAATGTGTTTGGTGGTATCTTTTTATTTGAATATGCTATTGTAAAAGGTGTATTGTTTGGTATGCATGTTATTTTGGTTCAAATGAATGGTATTGTGCTATTAGATGAATACTTTTTCTCCCAGTATGACATCTAACCATGCTGCAACCTGTACAATAGCTTCACTTGTTTCCACCACGTTCTACAGAACTGATCTTCTAGAAATGGCGCCAAACTTTCTGCCTCTAGAAACAAAGTTGCCATGAATGTCCCATGCATATCCCTAATTAGAGTGACAATGTACTTGAGATAGGTATCCAGGAAATCAAATGTCGGACCAGAGGGTGTGGGTGTGCCTAATTTAAGAACTACTTCCAGATTATTCTCCAAATAGAGAAGTTTACAGTCCAGCCTCAGTGCATGAGACTTCCTGTATCCACACATCCCTGCTAGTTGCCTTTTTCAACTTTCTAATTGTCAGTAGTTAACAATAATGTCTCATTTCAATTCTCATTTCTTTGATTATCAATGAGTTGCGTAATTTCTTTATATGCTGCATAGCCTTTTGGGTTAACTCTTTCTGGAGGTGCCTGCTCAGCTCACATCTCTTTCTCGTTTTCCCACTGGGACTGCTACCCTCTTCACCTTGCTTTGCAGCAGTTCCTCACAGTGCTAGACACTGATTTGCTGTTCATCTCTTATGAGCTTTGGCCATTGCATACATCATCTTCCATGGTCATCTGTTTACTGTGTCTATGGATGATGCCTTCATTGAAGAGAAACCCCAACTTTTGATATAACCAAATGCATCATTTTCTCCCTGTTGTTTTATGCTTTTAAGAAGTTTAACAAGTTCTTCAAAAACATACAGCTAGAATTTTGAAAGACTGAACTGAATTTAAAGATTAACTTAGGAAGAATTGCTGCTCATCTAAGAGAATAAAAAGTCTTCCCATTCACCCTTATCTTTTTTGTCTTTTATTAGAGTTTTAAACTTTTTTCCTAAAGAGATCTTGGGTATCCTTCATTACTTTGCAGATACTATATAGTATTTGTGGCTAGTATGAATGGTATTTTATGTTTTAGTATATTTGTAATTAGGTATTACAAGTTTAGAGAACTTATGTTGATTTTTGTAAATTCATCATGTATCAGCAGTCATCAAACTTATAAATTCTAATAATCAGAGTACCAATTCTCTTGGTTTATTATGACCATATTTCCTGCAAATAATGACAATTGCATCTCTTCCTTTCAATACTCACCTATTTCTTTTTCCTCCACCACAGCATTAAGTCAGGACTCAGAGACCATGTTAAGCATGGCGCCCACGGTAAAGACATTAGACCAGGCCTCTCAAACTCCATTCCACTCTCCCTCTATCTGGGGAGGTCCCAACGCTAAAAAATAACATTTTCCAAACTCCTTTATAGCTGAGGTTCTGGATGCAATTTACAACATGTCAGCTAGATGCATTCTCATGAGATTTGGAAGATGGATGTAACGTAGGTCATTTTCCTGCTCCAGTGGAGTAAAGCAAAGTCGGAGAAATATTTGTGGGACTGGACTCTACATTCTAGGGTCTACTTATCAGCTTTCTGGGCATAAAAAGCAAATGGTGATGCACGTGTAGCTGCAGTAGCGACAACTTCCCGTCCTCTGGATTCTAATTATACTGGTGTGATTTTGCAATCTGCTCCCCACCCCCACCAGAACCTGGTCCTCTAGCCCTTCCAACAACTTTTTAAGTAACTGAACCACTGTACAAAACCTAGAATGATGTGTTTCCTGCATCAAAGGGTGACTTAAAGCAGTACACTTGACTTCTTCCCAATTTTAGAGGGAAAGTATCTAAAATTTTTCTAAGTATGATCTTGCTAAAAACTTTTTTATTAGAGAAGTTGTGGTTTACAGAACAATCATGCATAAAATACAGGATTCCCATATACCACCCCACTGCCAACACCTTGCATTGGTGGGGAACATTCGTTACAATTATTGAAAGCACATTTTTGTAAATGTACTATTAATTAAGTCCACGGTTTAACTTGGGGTTCACTGTGTAGTGTAGTTCCCTGCATTTTTTAAAAAAAATTTTATTCTGTACCGTATATACAACCTGATATTTTCCATTTTAATCATATTCATATATATATCTCCATGCTAATTGTGTTCATGATGTTGAGCTACCATTACCAGCATCGATTACCAAAACTTTCCATCACTCCAAATAGGAACCCTGTACATTTTAAGCCTTAACCTCCCATTCCCTATCCCCACCCCATTCCCTGATAACCTATATTCTGGATTCTGACTCTCTGAGTTTGATTATTCTAGTTGTTTCAAAACAGTAAGATCATACAAAATTTGTCCTTTGTGTCTGGCTTATTTCATGCAACATGATGTCCTACAGGTTCATCCATGTTGCACATGTATCAGGATTTCATTCCTATTTATGGCTGAATAATATTCCATCGAATGTACAGACCACATTTCATTTATCCATTCATCACTGATGGACACTTGGGTTGCTCCATCTTTTGGCAATTATGAATAATGCCTCTATGAACATTGGTGTGAAAATATCTGTTCCAATCCCTGCTTTCAGTGCTTTTGGGTATATACCTAGTAGCAGGATTGCTGGGCCAAACGGTAATTCCATATTTAGTTTCCTGAGGAACTGCCAAACTATCTTCCATAGCAGTTACACCATTTTCCATTGCCACCAGCAGTGAATGAGTGTTTCTATTTCTCCACATCCTCTCCAACACTTATTCTCCACTTTTTTGATAGCAGCCATTCTAATGAGTATAAAACGGTATCTCATTGTGGTTTTGTTTTGCATTTCCCTGATGGCTAATGATGTTGAGCATTTATATGTCTTCTTTGGCCATTTGTATGTCTTCTTTGGAGAGATGTCTATTCAAATCTTCTGCCTATTTTTCAATTGGGTTGCCTTTTTGTTACATTGAAGGAGATTACATATATAATATTCTGTATATTAAACCTTTATCGGATATGTGGTTTCCAAATGCTTTGTCCCATTGTGTGGGCTGTCCTTTTGCTTTCATGATGAAGTCCTTTGAGGAACAAAAGTTTTTATTTTGACGTGATCCCATTTATCTATTTTTTCTTTTGTCACTTGTGCTTTGGGTGTAGAGTCTAAGGAACCATTGCCAACACAAGGTCCTGGAGGTGCTTCCCTGTTTTCTTCTAGGAGTTGGATAGTTCTAGCTCATATATTAAGGTCTTTGATCCATTTTTTAAAAATGTTTTTTATTGTGAAATATAACATATATATGGAAAAGTGATAACTTTCAAATTAGGTTCAACAAATAGTTACAGAGCAAATTTCAAAGTATGGTATGGGTTACAGCTCCACAATTTCAGCTATTTCCTTCTAGCTGTTCTAATACACCAAAGACTAAAAAGAAATGTCTATATATAATGATTCCTCCCTCTCATTTGATCACTGTCTCAATCTTCAGGGATATCTAAGCAATGACCACCCTAACTTGGATATATTGAAAAGGGGTGTCTTTCATCCCCTCTGAGTTAACTTTTGTATATATTGTGAGGTAGGGTCCTCTTTTTCTTTTTTTGTGCAAACAGAGATCCAGTCTTCCCAGCACCATTTGTTGCAGAAATTATTCTTTTCCAATTCCGAGTGGGCTTTGCCACATTGTCTAACATGAGGTGGCCACAAATGTGAGGGCTGATCTCTGAGCTCTCAACTCCATTCCATTGGTCCATATGTCTATCCTTGTGCCAGTACCATGTTGTTTTGATTATAGCATTGTAGTAAGTTTTTAGATTGGAAAGTGTGAACCCTCCAATTTTGTTCTTTTCCAAGATGGCTTTAGCTATAAATTATAAATTTATAAATTATAAATTTTAAATTATAAATTTTGTTCTTTTCCAAGATGGCTTTAGCTATAAATTATAAATTTGATGATTGGATTTTCCATCTCTGCAAAGCATGTGGTGGGAATTTTGACTATAAACTGGTTTGGGTAATACTGATAGCTGATGAATATTTAGTCTTCCAATCCATGAACGTGGAATGTCCTTCCATTTATTTAGGTCTTCTTTGAATAATTTTAGCATTATTTCATGGTTTTCTATGTACAAGTCATTTATACCCCTGGTTAGATTTATTCCTAGACATTAGATTCTTTTAGTTTCTATTGTGAATGGAATTTTCTTCTTGATTCCTTCTGATTTTTCATTGCTTGTGTACAGAAACACAACTGATTTTTGGGGTGTTTGATAGTTGTTGGGTGTTTTAACATATATTTTTATAATTTATTGTAAGTTAATGTATTTCAAATTAACCAATTTGATATAGTTTTTGATAGGGAATCTTTAAGGAAATTCCCTTCCCTTCTTCATTTGCTACTTAAAAAAACATAAATAAGTTTTAGCTTTATCAAGTGCTTTTTATGCAGTGCTTGAGATATGATTTTTTTCTCCTTTACTCTTTTAACGTGCATTATTACATTGACAGATTTTCTGAACAAGATGCCAGTAGTTTCATAAAATTAGCAGGGCATCTTTCTACTTTCTGAAACCCGTATAAGATAGAAATTAACAGTTTCTTAAAAGTTTAGTAGAAATCGCCTGTAAAATTCTCCCTGGGGATTTCTGAGGAAGGAAGGGTCTTTGACTACTGTTTCGATTTTTTTAATATGTCTTAGTCTACACATGTTCTCCATTTCTTCTCGTGATTATTTTGACTTTTTTTGAGAATCTATCCATTTTAGTTTTTTAAAATTTATTAGTATATATTCATTCTTAGTACTCTTTTACCATTTGAAAATGTCTTTGTTCCATCGCTATTTCTTCATTTTTTTTATTCTGCATTTTATCATCTGTTGCTCAGTCTGTCATGGGTCTACCTTATCAATCTTTAGAAGAACCAGCCTTTGCTTTTCTTAGCCTTCTCTATCGCTTGGTGTGCTATTCTGAATTTCACTGCCTTCTACCCTTACCTTTATTCTTTCTTTCCTTCTTGTTTCCTTGAATTATGCCCTATTGTTCTCTTTACCAACTTTTGACTTGAATGTTTGGCTCATTTATTTTATATTTCTTGTTTACTGCTAAATGTATTTCAGACTATAAAATCCCTTTAAACACTGATTGAACTATATCCCACAATTCTGACATGCAATGTTTTCATTATCACCCACTTTCAAATATAACCTTATTTCCTCTTTTAGTCCCCTTTTAATCTAAGGTTTATTTAGAAATATGTTATTTAATTTGTAGCCATATTTTTTGGCTACTGTTTTGATAGTATTTTCTTATTATATTGCACTATATTGAGGGAACCCAATTTATATCATTTTCATCCTCGGGAAATTACTACAGCTTCCTTTATGGCACAATACATGGCTTATTTTTATAATCATTCCATATGAACTAAAAAAATGCATTCTATGCTGAGTATACAGTTTGGGGTACAGTTCTAATACTTCAAGTTCTCAAAGCTTATTAACTGTACACTTTAGATCCTTTCTACTTCCACTTATTTTTTGACTGCAGGATTTATCCGTTTTTGAGAGGAGTGCATTAAAAATATTCAAATACAATGGTTGATTTCTCTCTCTCTGCAGGTCCGCCAGTTGTTGCTTGGTATATTTTCAGGCCTCATTGTTAGATACATGTTTTTGATGCTACACCTTCTGGTTCTATTCTTCCTTTTATCAGTATATAATGTCCCTCTTCATGCCTTATGATATATTTAAGTTACCACAGCTTTCTCTTGGTTTGTGTTTGTGTAATCTCTCTTTGCTACCCTTTTGTTGTCAACGTTTCTCTTTTTGCCTTTCTTCTGAAGTGTGTTTCTTGCAGAAAGTTACATTTGCTTCTTTTTTCCATCCAATCTGAGAATTTCTCCTTGCAATTTAGAATCCAGAAACATAATTACTGTTATATTAGAACATTTTTTAACATGCATTATTCCAACAGATATTCTGATCTTTCAATAGCTTATAAAACAAGTTGAGCATCTTTCTCTCTACTTTCTATTGTGTGAATAACTTCCTATTTTCCATTTACTGTACTTTCCTTTCCTCCTTGCAGGATACTTCTGCTGTCTCTACCACAGGTTGCAGCCACCCACTCTCCAACTACACGAAAGTTAAAGCAATCTTCAATCCCTGTAGGGCTCGTCATGTGTTTATTGCTTGTTCTTGGCATCCTTATTTCCCTCTAGCTTTTATACTTTCTCAAAAGTTAATCTGCGGGTAGGGGGTAAACAGTTTATGTCAGTTCACCATCTTGGCTGGGGCTGGAAGTCCATACTAACTTTTTGCATTTAAAACCTTTGGAAGAATGTGACAAAGTATTCCCTAAATAGCATTTTACTGAATAAACATGGGGGGAAATGTTATTTTAAAGGTAGGGGTCAAAGCTGACAATGGCAGGTTATTTTTAGAAACCGTATGGTCTGCAATCCTTAGGGACAGGAACAACCTTGCACTTAGAAGGATTTTTCATGAGGGCACTCTGCAGCTTCACAAACATCCAAGTCTATTCCCCAGGTGAGCTCGGGCTCCGTGGCAGCATACTGCACAGTCACAGCATTGCGGTCTGGCCTAGATTAACTACGTAAACATAGCTGTGGGATGTGGAAAAACAGAGACCTCAAATATTTATGATTGCATATTTTCTCTGTATTTTTCCCACTGGCATTTGTTAATCTTTCTCAATCCATTTTAACAAGAAAACAAAAGCAAATGTGGAGTTAAAAAGAAAACTTTGAAAATTTCAGTAAGTAAAATATTCATAACTGGTAGGTTCCTTATAAAAACATGCTCCAAATGCAAAGCCAGCCTCATAATGGATCTTGTTTAAATCTGTATTCAGAGAAACTTACTTAGTGTGCTTGTTAGAAAAGGTGTATTCTAGAAGGGAACATATGCTATTTGTACTTTGGCCTCTGAGAATGTCTCCTGTAGTTTCAGAATCTGAAAACATGAAAGCGAAGTGTAACCCATACTAGGGAGAAACAAAGTAAAGTCATTAAATTCAAATTTAGGGACCCAGGCTTGATATTAAACCTATCTGTGGAGCACCTACTACACGCCCGGCCAGCAAACCCCAGTCCTGACAGAGTCAGCCCCTCGAAGAACATCCGTCTCAGAGGGAAGCAGCGGTCCCAGGAGTGTTTGTCCTCTCAGTGGCTTCCCGGTTTCGCAACCACACTTAGAGTTCCCGATACGTTAGAAACATTCCTGGGATATCTGGGAATATAGAAAACGACCAGAGGGGAAACAGTGTCTCTGTCTCTTCCACCAAAAGCTCTGTCCCTAATACCTGAGAAAAGCAGCCCAGAAGTGTTCTGATGTGAAGTCGGCCTGATATCCTACAGCCATGGGCCAGACTTGCAGGATGAGCATTAGGGGTCTGACCCCATAGGAAGAGTGAGGGCGAGTTAGAAGGCAGCATGCTGACAAGCTCTGGAGACAGACCAGGACTGCAGGAACCCATCCTGGCTGCCTTGTTGAGATTTCTTGGCACGCCTGCTGTGTTACAGGTGCTGTCCATTCCTGCCTTCAAGGAGCTTACAGTGTGGGTTTGTAGAGCGTGGGGAGGGGTCTGTGGGTGAGTTTGCACATCAGTGAGTGTGTGAGAGTGAGTTTGTGGGGATGTGTACGTGGCAGAGAGTAGGGTGGAGACCACAGGTAGCTTAAATAAAATGTAAGTACCAAGACAAAGAAATAAAGAAGGAAAGGGGGATGTGTCGGGGAGTGGGTATGAAATTTTATGAGAGGCTGAGCGAAGACCTTCCTGGGAATGTGACCTTTGAGTAAAGGCCCAAAGGAAGTGCCAGAGCTGGGCCCATGGATATCTGCAGGAAGAGTGTGCCCAGCAGAGGGAAGAGCACATGCCACACCCCAAAGCAGCCGCACATCAGGTATGCTGGAGAAAAAGCAAGCAGGTGGGAAGGGTGGGGGGACAAGGCTCAAGAGAAGGAGGGCAAGGGTATTGGAGGTCACAGCGAGGGCCACGCCCTTGCCTCTGATGATGGGCAGCCACTGGACGGGGCGAGCAGAGCACCGCCATGGCGGGACCTGCGTGTGAGCCCACACTGCTGTGCATGGGGCCAGCTGCAAGGCTGCTCCTGGAACCCAGCGAGAGATGGGCTGCTGCTTCGGTGGCAGAAGTCAGAGGGGCTAAACGTGATCAAATCCAGGATATGTCCTCAAGGTAGAGCCGAAAGCATTTCCTAATAGACTGGGTGCAGAGTGTGGGAGAAAGAAAGAAATCAAGATGACTAAGCACTTTATTTTTGTTTGTTTTTGCCTAATTGACTGGAAGGACAGTTACCTTTAACTGAAAAGGTGAACTTAAAGGCCAGGTGAAGCCAGGAGACCTAAACTTGGAAGTCACCAGCATATAAAGAGTAGTTAAATAGAATGAAATTAATTGGACACTTGTATTTCTCAAAAGCAATAAAGTACCCCTCAAGTTCCCTAGGGGTATGCAGGATAAACAAATCACGTTTTCCTGAAGCTTGATATTATTTTATGATAAATGACATTTAAAATATTTTTTTGTAAGAAAACAAACATTCCTGACATGGAGAATTCAAAATTTATATAAGATTTTAAGATAAAACACCAAACTTCAAAGAAATGTGCTAGTGACAGGTAGCTTTCAGCTACATCCTAGTCTCCTGGGGCTGCACGTTTCCTTTCTTCCACGTGAACCAGCACTTCTGTGAGAATATCGGAGAAACTCAGTGCTTTTTATTTAGCATCAATCATCAGGAAATGTTTGAGCACCAAGCACTCTACTAGGAGTGAGGGAGATACTGGAGAGCAAAAGGGAGGCTGCCCTTGTTAAACTGATGATATTAAGTTCTTGCGTGCTGGGTTTTCTCAAGTGCTTTCTTTAAAAGAAAAAAATATTCAACTCTATTTATACTTCATAGGGTTACTACAAATTTCAAATACTGATGATTGCAAAAGTAGTTTGGAGATTGCAAATAGATATCCAGGTGAGCTGAATCAACACCGATCCACAGCAGGGCTTCAGACAGATTGCAAAGCATTTCAGACGAATCGGAAACAAGTACACATGGATGACTATCCCAGGGAAGATGCCGGCTACATTCGGGCACCAACTCAAGCTCTTAAGTGTCCTGTCACCCAAGAAAAACTTCAAAACCTACAGTTTTCATTTTATGGCTAAAGAGTACACAGAAATTCATTGGTAAAGAAAATATTTTTCCTGGAAATAGTCTCAAGCAGAGTTCTCACGGGTCAGGCACAGAGCAGAGGACACTTTCCATTACTGTCTCCTATTCCAACGGATGCTCCCAGTGCTGGGGAGCTATGATGTGAGATTGCACAATATTAATTACTCTATTACAAAATCCTTATAAGAGTCATTATTTTGTACTATTTCAGTTTTTATTTCTAATTGTATGTATTACTTCTATAATAGGAAAAATACTTATTTATAAATCATAGTTAGGTTCAGCATCTGAGTTACAGACTAAAGGCTTCAAGAAAAATAATTTCAGTCAGAGAGACTGTGTGTTCTTTATAAAACTTACAGAATACATCTTGTATGTAACATTCAATCCTGTAAAACATTCAATCATTCTGTAACCGAGAAGTCAGAATTTAACAAATGATTATGATTACTAAACCATTATGTAGACATTTCTTTACTTTATATTAGAACAGCCAGAGGGAAATGCCTAAAATTACCAAACTGTAACCAGTTGCCTTGATCTTTGTTAATGATGCATAACTATAGAGCCTTTATCTTGAAATTGTAAAAACCTTGTGACTGGTCCCACTTGTACACCCGTATCCTGTTTTTCAAGTTTAGAGTCTTATGACCACAAAAGACAGCCCTTAATGTTTATTTTTTATTTTTATTTATTTTTTCTATTATTGTCTTTGGGGAGAGCGCAAATGCAGTCCCCCACTACCACAAATTATGCAGTCGAGTTTCCCACATTTGGAGAAATTGCAGGGGTCAGCACATCCAGAGTGCAATGGATAAGCCTCCCCCTGGGAAAACCACCTTCGTGATCATGGTGTCTCCCCTGCCAGGTAAATATCCCTAATGTTTATCAGTGAAGGAACTTGAGTCACCCCAGAACTAACCCATCCCAATTCCTAAACTATCTTGCTAGGTAAAGCTGGGTATAACCAAAACTGGCCCAACAGACATGTGCAGTAGCTTCAACTTGAACCTATAAGGAACCTATACATTATTATAATACTAAAAATCACGTCCATCATATTAAGGCCACCATTTTCTTACATATATTCTGTGACTAAGCATTAATCCATCTGTGCATGCTCAATAATTAGATCATATCTAAGTAAATCATCACTTCTAAGTAGATCCATTGTATTCATTTTCCTAAATCCTGCCCATCTTTTGATACTATAAAACTATGAGAGTTACTGTAGTTTGAGGAAACAGATTTTTAGGCCAGTAGGCCATCTGATCTCCTGCTTTGTGCTTAGCAATAAACTCTCTCTTTGAAACCCTGGTGGCTCAGAAATTGGTCATTTGAGAACATCAGACAAAGAGCCCACTGCTTTTGATCAGTATCAGTTCCTTCTAATGCCCATTAATCAAAAGCCTGCTTTCAAAACAATCTTAGCTATGTGGCCTCAAGTACAGTGGAAAAAAAATTATTATATGAGTTTGTAGTTGAATAAATTTTTGCCTAATAAAATGCATATTAAAAGTATAAAAATAATAAAAATTTTCTTTGTTCACATGTTTCTTTTGAAATATTTCTGACAATCTTTACTACAGACTGGCTTTTTATTGCCAGAGGGAAAAATTCTACTAACCTCCAAAGCTATAGCAATGAAGTACTTAATTTTAATTATTTTTATATCCATACTTGCTCTGATAATTAGACACAAACTGCAGCAGCTCCCGATTCCCAGTGGCTGCTCTAATGGCTAGGTTACCCTCCTAGCACTCCTCTTTCCCACCATATTGACATAGCAGTAATCTTTGTCTCCCTTCCACATACAGGGAGAACAGCAGACCTGGCCCAGTGACAGGGAAAAAGGTTGGGTCTATAACCCAAACCAAGCCAATCTTCCCTGGGATTCCACAAACAAACCCAGAGAGACAGGCCCCCTTTCCTTCTGACTGCAGGACTGACGGTGAAATCTCGGAAGCTACCAACAATCCCACTGCATGCAGCATGGAGAATGCTCACCTGTAGAAGCCAAAATTCACGAATTGTAACAAATGAGATGGAAATAAAGAGTGTGTGTCCCGGGTTCCAGTCTCAGAGGCCCTTCCCTTGTCCCATCCAGAAACTGATTCTATGACCTATTCCAAGATCCCTTAAAAAAATCCTTTTTTCTCTTTTCTTAATTTGTTTAAACCATATGAAACTGTCATTTCTATATATCAAAAATAGTCTAATATTGCCAACTTCACTAATAATTTTAATACAGGTCTACCTAACAGATCACATCAGTTTGATGCCACTTGGAACCTAAAATGTCCACGATAATAACAACTGTCAATACTTAACAGACTCTTCAAACTATGTGAGAAAAATAGGAAAAAAAAATGAAAAACTCTATGGCGTGTCTAATATTGGTCATTGCTGGGAAAGATAAAGATACACACAAGCATGCATACATAACCTACATCTATATACATACACACAATGCACACACACATTTTAATTTACACATGACTCACAAGTGATTACATAAAACTATCAGCAAAGCAATGCCTCAGAATAACATGGCAGGATAGAAGTATAATTAAAGACATCAGTTCTTGGAGTCACACTATCAGGATTCAACTCCTGGAGCAAGTTTTCTATTTTTTAACTGATAACTATAACTATAGATCCACATGCAGTTTTAAGAAATACAACTTATTTATATTTCAGAGAGATCTTGAATACCCTTTACCCAGTGGACCCTGACAGCAATATTTTGCAAAAATTTCCCAACATTGCACAATATTGAGACCAGGATTTGATACTGATGCAATCCACTGATCTACTCAGTTTCCCCAGTTTTGCTTGCACTTGCATGTGTGTTTAATCTCGTAGCCTCCTGCACCCAGCACCACTGCCAACAGTCTACTTCCATCACAAGGACCCCTCGTGTTGCCTTCTACAGCCACAGCCACTAACCCCTATCAATTTCTTTAATGGTTATAGTACTCTTCAGATTATCTATTTCATCTTGGTTGCATTTTGGTAGTAATAATTTGACAAATCGGTCCATTTCTTCTTAGTTGGAAAATTTATGAGAGTAAAGTTGTCCCTTATTACTCTTTTAATAGCTTCAGGATCTGTAGAGTTATCCCGTTTTATAACTGCTATTAGTGATTTGTGTCTTTTTTTCTTCATTAATTTTGGTAAAGGTTTACCATTTAAATTTACTGAGGTTTGTTTTAGGGCCCAGGATATGGTCTATCTTACTGAATGTGCCATGGACCCTTGAAAAATAAATATGTTTTCTGCTGTTGTTGGGTGGAGGGGTCTATGAATGTTAATTAGATCCTTCTGGTGGTTGTGTTGTTGAGATCATCCACATCCTTCCTGGCTTTCTGTCAGGCAATCACCAGGTCCTGGGCTGTGGTCCCAACGACAGCTTGACTTTCTGAGCTGCTGCAATATTAGTTTGGCCTGCTGCATTTCCCTGGTGCCGCTAGGGTTTCCACAGGCTCCTGCTGGTGCTGCCCAAGAAGGTGGGAGGCATTTCCCCAGGCCTGGCTGCCTGGCATCTCCGTGGAGACTCCCATTTGGTCCCGGGAAGGATGAGCATGCTGGGATGCCCTCTTTTGCTACCTCGGGGTTAGGAAACACTGGATCTGATTCTTCTTCCAGGCAGGTAGGGTATGTAAGACATCCTGCCCCTGTGCTGTGCCTTCAGTTCTGGCCTTCCAAACCAGTTCACCTTCTTACCACCTTTCAGAGTTGCCTTTGCTACCTCTTGCATTCTTTTCTGGATTTATAATTATACTGAGTCGGGAGGAGGGAGTAACAGGTCTACACCATCTTGTCCAACTGCAAGTCTTGAGCTTAAAGTTTTCTGACAATGAGCAAAATCTCTGCATCTTAGACTCACCACTGAAAAACTGAGTATAATGAAACTAACTCATAGGTTTCTGTGAACAATAGATAACAAACAAAGCTCTTAATACACTGCCTTCTATGTAATAAGTAATTCAGAAAATGTCATCTATTGTTGCACAATATAAAGCCATAATTAAAATTTATTTAAAAATATGTATAGAAAAGGCCAGAAGGAAATCCATTAAGTAATATCATTTCTGGATGGTAGGATCATGGATATTTTTGACCTTTCTTCTTTTGCATTTCTCTGTGTTTTTCTAAATGTTCTTCAACAGGTATTAGTTTAATAGCAAAGAATATTTTAAAAATAAGTATAATCTAAATGTATTCCTTATCTCTCCCTTAAGGTACTTGTTTAACTTCTGCACAACCTTCAGATAAAGTGACGAAGCTGATGAATGCAACAATAAGATCCTAACTTATCCTCCACTTCTGGGTTTAGGAGACACATCAGGGTAAAATGACCAGGCAAGAGCATTTAACTGATGCTGCTTTGTTCTGAGAATGGAATGGTTATTTCAAAGTCTTTCATTTCCCTTAAACCCCTAGAATGACCTAATTAGCAAATTACATAAGAGCTAAGATAAATAGCTCAGTAAGATTCAACCCTGTGGTCAGTCCAGCTCAGAAACACTGCTTTGAATCAAATCAACAGGAGGGCACTCTCTAAAATGTGACCCAACAAAATGAAGATAATTAGATCAAAAGAAAAGATATGTATCAAACTAACATTTAAGCAAATTCTGCCTTCCTTTCAGACTGTATCAGCCTAGATGTGAGAGGAGAAAAGGCAGGTGAAAATACAGAAGACTTTGGAAGATGGAGTGGCTCAGGGAGAATTCATTCAACAAACATCTACTGAGGGCCTGGGGCCCCAATTTCAAGTACCCAGGGGGTACAAAGGGAAAAATCTTACATTTAGAAGATGTATCAAATAGAAACCTGAGTAACATATCCCATAATATTAGTATGTAATTATTTTTTAAAAACTTGATAACATGATTCTGAATTTCTAAGTCTAAATAATTCCTTTAGGAAAACTTTTCTTTAAAAAACAAAACCAAAAAGTTGTCATTATATAAAACTACTACATTTAGGGGGAAATTGAGTTCCTCTAAATTGATGTCTCTGACTGTATTTTTAGATAGCTCTAATTCCAGAAAAAAGGCAGGAGAAGCAAGATGGAAATTTGACAACTAAAAAATTACCAAACGGATGCATACATATATACATAATTAGCCCATTTTAAAGCAGAAAAACACCACTGAGGTTACTCCAAGTTTCCTGACCTGCAACATGAAGGAGAAACATTACCTCCGATTCCTCATTTGGATTTGGAAGCTTTTAAGAGGATACTCTTGGCAGATCGTATTATATATGAATATTAAAAATTCATTTTATTTAGAATACCATAAAATAGTACACAGATGCTCATTTTAAATAATTCACATACCCATCAGGGTATGTGTATAATATATTATACAGTAATATATTAAAGTAATATGACCTATATTAATGCATATTGCATTACAAACACAGATGTGCCTTTCTTTCTTTCTTTTTTTTTGGTCTAGGTTGCAATTCCTGAAAAATATCTACTTCTGGCAAACAACTGTTAAAAAAAAATACAAAAGAGCAAACAGGAAAAGAAAAATTTTTAACCATAATGAAAATTTGGTTTGCTGTAAAAGGCTGCATTCTTAAATAAGCTGTTCTTTCTTTCTTTCTCCCCACTCTTGCTAAACACTGTTAAAAGCTGGTTGGTGTTGCTGCCAAGGAGAGGCTAGGCCTCCCTATAATTGTGCCTAAGATTCTCCTCCCGAATGCTTCTTTGTTGCTCAGATGTGGCCTCTCTCTCTAGCTAAGCCAACTTGAAAGGTGAAAACACTGCCCTCCCCTCTACGTGGGATCAGACACCCAGGGGGGTGAATCTCCCTGGCAACATGGATTATGACTCCCAGGGAGGAATGTAGACCCGGCATCGTGGGATGGAGAACATCTTCTTGACCAAAAGGGGGATGTGAAAGGAAATGAAATAAGCTTCAGTGGCAGAGAGATACCAAAAGGAGCCGGGAGGTCACTCTGGTGGGCACTCTTATGCACAGTATAGACAACCCTTTTTAGATTCTAGTGAGTTGGGGTAGCTGGTGGTAGATACCTGAAACTATCAAACTACAACCCAGAACCCATGAATCTTGAAGACAATTGTATAAAAATGTAGCTTACGAGGGGTGATAATGGGATTGGGAAAGCCATAAGGACCACACTCCCCTTTGTCTAGTTTATGGACGGACAAGTAGAAAAATAGGGGAAGAAAATAAACAAACAAACAGACCAAGGCACCCAGTATTCTTTTTTACTTTAATTGCTCTTTTTCACTTTGATTATTGTTCTTGTTTTGTGTGTGTGCTGGTGAAGGTGTCAGGGATTGATTTAGGTGATGAATGTACAACTATGTAAAGGTACTGTGAACAGTCGAATGTACAATTTGTTTTGTATGACTGCCTGGTATGTGACTATATCTCAATAAAATGAATATTAAAAAATAAAAAGCTGGTTGGTTTTACTTAACACCGCCATATAGTCTATTTAAACCTTTACTTCATGTAACAGTCTAGAACGATAAAGAGAAGACCGAAACTAGGCTATCTGTTCATTTCAGCTTGAGTCCAGAAAAGTATTTAAATTATTGCAAAAATTTAATAACTCTCTTACGTTTAATTGAGTGAAACATTTCCTAGAAATATGAAAATAGAAAATATGACAATAGTTCTTAAATCTTTTCTTTCTTAAACCATTACTTATAGAAATACCAACATTGCACAAAACACTTAAATTTTTATTTTATATTTTAATGACTGCAAGAAAATGTCTGAACACATCTGTCAGATGGATGTAATCAGTGCAAGAATGCCTGACCCGGTCTACACATGTTCTAAGAGTTCACTCTGCAACCACCCATCAAGTGTGCAGGATGGAGAAAACCAAACTAACATGTCAAGCAAAGAAGTATTCCAATTAACATAATTCCAATAAAATCAGAGAAGGAATAACAGTGAGCACCCAGCGATAACCATGGGGAGGTTCTGAAGGTAAAGCGGATGTGTGATACCTGCTTTAACTACCTGCTCATCATCAGATCTACTTGGTCTAATCCCTGGCAACTTGCACAATATTCATAATTTTCATTCCTGCCATGATATATTGATTTTGAATATAGCAACTTATCTCTGGAAATTAGTTTTAAAAATGCAAATAACTGAAATAGAAAAGCTAAAAAAAAAAAAACACAGCCACTGACATAGTGTGTGTTTTCGTTTCCTATGCTGCTAAAAGTAGATAA
>PVKY010004697.1:0-18755 GCA_004027775.1 Bradypus variegatus
AAAACCGAAGCAACTCGGAGGTGGTGGAAGACGTCAGCACGGGATTTCGGCTCTACAAGCCCCGGCTAGCCTCCTCACAGATCTACCAGATCATGAATCATTGCTGGAAAGAGGTCAGTAGAGGAAGTGGTTTCCCTTACATTATAATCTATGAGTTCAGGGCCCACCCCCCTTCCCTGGGGAAAGGAATTCTCTTAGAAGGAGGCAGCAGGGATGACTAAAATGGATTAGCAGGAAAGTGACTTTGAGGGAGAATTAACTACAGAGCTTCTCCATCCCTGACAGAGCTGACAGTGACCTTAAGTACTTGACTTGCCACATAACGTCATGAGCCATAAGCCTAGGCCAATCCCTCCCTGATAATCTGAGAAGAGAAAAAAATACCTGTAACATTAGAAATCCATTGAAAGCACTTAAGGTTAGTTCTATTAATTAGGAAACTAAAGTTCATTTGTGCTGTGAAAATACTGAAGTGGCGTAAAGTTCATTTTATTCATTCGACAAAACTTTATTGTATTGAGACCCTATTCTCAGATCTGGGGATTCTGAATGGGAGCCAATTACTCTCACCCTCCCAGACATCTCAGTTACCCCATGCCTGGGTCACCAGCTGTTCGACCACATCAGTAGGAGTCTTAAATATCCTGTGGTGAGTTACAAAATTGTACAATTTAGCCAGAGTTTCAAGTTGCTGAAAGAGTTAACAAAAATTCAGACTACTGAAGGACAACAAAGTGGAACTGAAAAACTATAGGCCATTTGGGATTTGGACTCAGCTCTCTCATTTCTTAGTCATTAATCTTGAGCAATTCGCTGAACCTCCTTTCTTACTCTTAAAAGAAAGTTAAATGATACTTGACCTGTAGGCTCCTAGAGCTTTTACAATCAGAAACACAGAAACATGAAAGACATAAACATGGACACAAAGCAAATATTGCCTACTTTGTAATGATTAAGTACAATAGTAATAATGATAGCTGATATTTATTTAGCACTGTTTTACTTTTTAAACTCATTGATTTTTCTAATTAACTCACCTTATTTTTAGAGGTTTTAGATTTACAGAAAAATAAAGCAAATAGTACAGAAAGTTCCCATACACCCCCTCACCTGCACAGTTTCCTCTGTTATTAACATTTTGCATTAGTATATAGTATATTTGTTGTAATTAAAGAACAAATATTGATACATTATTATTAACTAAAGTCCATAGTTTACATTAAGGTTCACTCTGTGTGCTGTGCAGTTCTATGGGTTTTGACAAATACATAAAACCATGATCCACCATTATCACAGTATCATACAGAATAGTTTCACTGCCCCCCAAAATTCCATGCGCCACCTCATCTCTCCCCTCCCCCCTCAAACCTGTGGCAACTACTGATCTTTTTACTGTATAGTTTTGCCTTTTCCAGTATGTTATATATTTGAAATCATGTAATATATAGCCCTTTCAAACTGGCTTCTTTCTCTTAGCAATATGCATAAAGATTCCTCCATGTCTTTTCATGAATTGATGGTTCTTTCCTTTTATTGCTAAATAATATTCCAGTATACAGATGTACCATGGTTTGCTTATTCACTCATCCTCAGAAGGGCATATTGGTTGCTTACAACTTGCAGTTATGAATAAAGCTGCTATAAAATCTGAGTTCAGGTTTTTATGTGTTCATAAGTTTTCAACTCAGTTGGGTAAATAACTAGGAGTGTGATTGCTGGATCATATGGTAAGACTATGTTTAACTTTATGAGAAATTGTCAGACTGTCTTCCAAAGAGGCTCTTCCATTTGGTATTCCCACCAGTAATAAATGAAAATTCCTGCTGCTTTTCATCCTTGTCGCATTTTGTATTGTCAGTTTTTTGGATTTTAACCATTCTAATAGCTATACAGTGGTATTTCATTATTGTTCTGATTTGCAATTCCCTAATGACATATGATATTGAACATCCTTTCATATGCTTATTTGCCATCTGTATATCTTCTATGGTGAGATATCTGTTCACATCCTTTGCCCATTTTTAAATCAGTTAGTTTGTTTTCTTATTGTTGATTTTTAGGAGTTCCTTATATATTTTGGACCCATGTCCTCTACAAGATATGTGTTTTGCAAATATTTCCTCCCATTCCATGGCTTGTTTTTTCATTATCTTAACAATGTCTTTCACAGAGCAGAAGTTTTAATTTTAATAAGTACACCATCAATTTTTTCCTTCATGAATTGTGGTTTGGTGTTACATTTAAAAACTCAGCACCAATCCCAAGGTCACCTAGATTTTCTCTGATGTTATCTTCTATAAATTTTATAGTTTTATGTTTACATTTACATCTGTGATTCATTTTGAGTTATTTTTTGTAATAGGTGTAAGGTCTGTGTCTAGAAATCCTCCCCACCCCATATGGATAGCCTATTTTTCCAGCACTGTTTGTTAAAAAGACTCTCCTTTCTCCATTGAATTCCCTTGCTCCTTTGTCAAAGAGCTGACTACATTTGTGTGGGTCTGTTTCTGGGCTCTTTATTTGTTTCTCTGATCTGTTTGTCTATTCTTTTGCCAATACCATGCTGTATGGATTACTATAGCTTTATAGTAACTCTTAAAGTCAGGTGGTGTCAGTCCTCCATTTTGTCACCCTTCAGTATTATGTTGGCTATTTTGAGTCTTTTGCCTTTTCATATAACTTTAGAATCAGTTTGTCCACATCCACAGAATAACATGGTGGGTTTTTCATTGGAATTCCATTGAATTTATGGATCAAGTTGGGAAGAATTGACATCCTAATGTTAGTGAGTCTTCCTACCCATGATCATGGAATACCTCTCCATTTATTTAGATCTTTGTAGATTTCTTTTATCAGAATTTTGTAGTTTTCCTCATATAAATTCTGCTCATATTTTGTTATTGTATTTCATTTTTTTGCTATTTAACATTTATTTTATGTATATTTATATATGATTTTATTTAATTATCCTAACAGTCTTATCAGATAGATAGTATTATTATCCCATTTTACATGTGCTAAACTGAGGCTCAGAGAGGTGAAGTAACCTGCTCCAAGTTACATGCTTATGAGTGATAAAGCTGAGATTCCAAACCCAGATATCCAGAATACCTGTTCTTAACTACTAGGACAAAATGCCTCCAGTACAATATATATGGAAACATATTTAAAAACCAGCAGAGAGTATTGCCACTGAATTCTCGTTTGCTTTGGATTTAGCTATGACACACAGGTACAAGGAACTCACACAGATCTTTTCTTCTCTTTCCAGAGACCAGAAGACCGGCCATCCTTCTCCAGCCTGTTGGGTCAACTGGCTGAAATTGCCGAATCAGGACTTTAGCAGAGACTCATTGCCAGGCCATAGGCTGCAGATATTGAATGGGGAGAGAAGCTCCCCCTCCACAGAGCATTAAAAACTGCCAGAGGCAGCCCAGCCTGTGATACCTGTCCCTGAGTCGCCACCATGCAGCACCCTGTTGGAGGCTGGCAGCCCAGCCACTGGCAGGAGGGTCAGCCACTGAGCTGGGAGCAGGGCCAGAAGTGCGGTGACGTCTCTGTCCTCCCTCTAGCCTCTTGTCAGATGTGTGCGCAGACCTCAATCTAACCACTTTCAGACATTGCTTGTACTTTTTGGTGAGAGACAAGGGTAGGACCCAGATTGTTATTTTTGTTATTATTTTTAAACGTGAGTCTAAAGCTTGTGGGCCAAGGGAGCTTTTTGTAGGACCCCACAACCCAGTATACCAGGGTGTGGCAGCAAAGGGAACAAAGGGCAAGATTCCTCATCTAGAAAAACCATTAGGTTAATTAAGGCCAGAAAGAGCAGGTTTTGCTGCTCTGATGCTGTCAGACACAGCTTCCTGCCACAGAGGGTGATGGAACTGCCTCTCACACCAGACACCAGATCTTCTGAGAGGCAGCTTCATGAGGCTTTATAGGGTACACTGCCACTTCTCTTCTTGAAGGGCATGGTAAGCTCTGTTAGATGGACTGGGGTAATCAATTCAGATCCCAAGGTTGGGGAGTCAGATATCTGGTGTCTGGGAGGGAATGCAAGAGGGCAGCTAATGGTGGGGAACGCACTGGTACAAAGAAGGGCCTTAGGTTACTACCATTCTGATGCTCACCTCTAGTACTAAGTGAGGCAGGTAACTATGCCTCCCCTTCTGCATAGAATTCCTCCACAGACATCCTAGGAGAAAATGATTACTTGTGAATACTGCTTCTGGCTGAGGACATGATCAATTTTTGTCTGGCCCCTAGCAACCAACACCTCTCTCTGTACTATTCTACCCTCATCAACAGCGGGCATCACTGTGCCATCAGTGTGGACTCCTGAAGAGCAATAGAAGCTTGTTTGGCCCCCAGGGTTTAAGGTTTTAAAGCTGAAACTTCAAGGCTTCCCAAATTCTAGAAGAGGAACAACGAATCTGTTCATGCCCAAGCCGTCTGGATGAAAACTGAGTCAGACACTCAATCTGGTGCTTCCAAGATGCACAAGGATGCCTACTGTGGATTGAGCATTTAATTTAAAATATTCACCCTGAATTTACATCAAAACCGTGAGATCGTATTAACATTAAAATAACAGAACTGAGGCTTTAAAAAGACACCTATTCAAAGTCACAGACTAGCAAGTGCAGAGATGGAATTCTAGCCCAAATCTGACTCCAATGCAGATTCTTTATCCCTACTCAATGATGCCTCCTATTGATGAAAGAGATTGCAGTGGAGATAAGGACAGCAGAGAGAAAACTAAATAGAAAGCCAATAAGGAAGTCAAGTTGCTCCCGCATAGACCATTATGGCTGGTGTGCGGGCCCTCCAACTTGGGATAGGATCTTCCTTTCTCCTCATCTGTATCCTCACCTTGGTCGTAGTTATTGACCTTGGAGTTACTCAGCTAATTAACCCTTTGATTCTCCCGGCCTGCCAGAGTCATGTTATATGAAGCCATTTATAGACAAACTTCAAAGCAGCTTTAAAAGATTCTCCTGCAAAGCATAAATGCTTCCTTTTGTTCTTCAGACCAACTTTGAGCTGAAGTCTTCATAGACACTTTGTGAAGAGGAGTATTCCCTGATATAAGAAGGAATTAATTTTCTTAGAGTGTTAAGATAAACCTCAGAAAAATTATCAGATGCTGTTGCAATAGGCTCTTTCTAATGCTTGTGTGATATTTTGGCCATCTTGTGGTTCAGATGCATAACTGTTAACCATAATTATTGTGAAACTGGGAGCCTAAGATAAAACTCTATCATTCAGAAAATGATCTTACTTAACTCACCCAACATGACATCCATGTTTACTTTTTGGCATTTTGTACATTCTCTTTTGGAGCCCCTAATTAAAAATAATTTCTGGGATGTTCGGTCTAGAAGGAAAACATCAGAATTAACTGATCTCTGTGGTCTGGTTTGGAAAATTCCCCTCCATGTGGCATTATCTTTTTTAAGCTCAGATTCATTGAGGCCTTAACTGAACACATCTATGTTGTTCAGCATCCAGTGTCCTATTCCACAAATATGGGATTCTTGCCTGGATTCTTCCTCCCATATTTTGGAAATAGTGCAGTGTATTCATAGACAATTCTCCTATACAGTCATGTTGTGTAGCTCTTGCATTTTGCATTTTTTAATACTGGGTATTTATATTTGGTTAGGATGAAATATTTATTAGTGTACAGTCACCGCTAATGTTCAAGGTAGAAATGTTACAAATATCTCTTCCCTTTTGTAGAGTGAACTAAATTAACGGCTGGGTATAGCAAATAAAAGCTGTATGTTTTTTAATAAACATGGTGTGTATAGCCTGGGTTCCAAATTTATTCTAATGTTAAACTCCCAAACCTTTTCCTTAAGTACAAAGGTAAGTTAAGATGAAAAAAAGGCTTTCATCTTCCATGAAAAGACATGTAAAGATTACGTAGCATTCAATAGCTCTCATTCAACAAGTCAATATCAAATGATTCCTGTGTGTCATACACTATGCCAAGTTCAATAGAAACAAAGATGAGAAATGCACAGTCTTTACTTCCAAGAAACTCTTGGTCTAGTTGGTATGGCAGATATACAAGCAAGTTAAATTATGATACAGCAATTAGATCAGCAACAGAGATGTGTTCAAAGAAGAGAGAAGCAAAGAGAAAAAGTGATGAACTCTATCAGGGAAAGGGTGACATGAGGAGAAACTTCCTAGAGCCTTACTACTCAAAGCCTTATTCCTGGTATCAGATGATTGTCACACTCATTCACTGTCATCTTCTGGGTGGGTGACACGTGGAAATTGCAACTCTGAGTTCTTCAGTTACTGTTGGCCAGCATTGACTAGCTAGCTGTTACACTCCCCGCTAAAATCCCCATGAAATAAAGGCCAAGTTATTATAGTTTTGGTGTGCTGGACACTTCCTGTTCTTTCAGTTCACCAAAATGCCCACGTCCACTACAAGAGCCACTTAGTGCCTAGAGCACCACTAGGCACGGGCGAGAAAGCCTCCCTAGGACTCACTCTGGGCTTCCCGCCTGCTGGCAACTGATCTAGATGGGGAAACTTCTCAAGCAGAGCTGGATGGACAGATCTGCTTCTCAGAGGATTTTTCTTACAGATCCTACTCTCCCTGGACTACTCTAACACAAGCCCACCACCCTGAGGGAGAAATGCAACAAACTCCATTCAACAAGATGTGGAGTGTGTGTGTCAGAATGTGCAGAAGGAGCTCCAGATTCCCTAATTAGAGGGGTCAGGAAGGTGGTCTGATCAGAAGAGAGGGTTAAGGGGTCGGTGCTGCATTTGCACAAAAAGCACATGTTTTCACTTTGGATTATATATTTATTTTGTGCAGCTCTGAGGGAGATGCTGGGAATTTGGTGCAGCAAAGACCCCTCCCCAGAGCCACCCCTTGGTGCTGGGACATGTGTGTGCATGTGTGTGCATGTATGTCTTCAATAACTACAAGGCTCCCCCTAAGAAATAATGTGTGGTTGGCTTGTACAAGAACAGAATCATACAGATATTGTTAGAAGGAGGTTTAGAGATCATTTATTTATTTCATGAATAGTTATCACTCACCTATAATGTGCTTGCCACTATGTTAGGTACGGGATCTAAAATGATGAATAAGATATTTTATCAGTTAGGGACAAGACACATGACACCAAAATTAGGATAATTCAAGGAGGGTCTACTTACAAAGGGACTATTTGCAAAAGTGTGGGCAGGGAGCAGGGGCACCACAGGAAATGGTACAGAGGAAAATAACAGCTGAGGAGCAGTTACACCCCTAGGGATGAGGAGAGGCAGTGGTCTCTTGAACGTGGAAGGAGGGTCACCTGGAGAAGCTGGCCTTGAGAGGAGTGGTGACCTTCAATGAGGGACGGAGGAAGCCCAAGGTGTCATCACAAGGAGGAAGTCAGAGAAATAAATATCCTGACCCCACTCTCCTCCATTCCCTCATCACACGGGGCCTCTTGGTGGCAGAACCCAGCTGGAAGCCCGGTGGGGTAGACCATGGAAGTCTGTCTCCTGGGGCAGAGAGCAGGGTGAGAAGTGGGAAGTGGGTCTGGAGGGGCTAAGAGAAGACATCTAATGCAGACACCAGTCCTTCCTCTAAGAAGCTCTCAGGCTAGTTAAAAAGCCCTACACCTAAACAAATAATTGCAAACATCTGTTGTGGGTTTTCAGATGGAGCAATAGCGGCAATAGGCTGAGAGCACAGAGAAAGCAGTGAAAAGTCCGAGGAGCCGTGGAGGACTCCAAAGAGAAAGTGTTATTGAGCTGCATCTTGAAGGTTAAATGTAAGTTCCCAAGGAGGAGAAGGTCTGGAAGGACATTACAGGCAGAGAAACCAGAATGCATAAAAACACATTGCATTCCAACCTCCCTCCCTAAGGCTGAAGCACAACACAAAGTCAACAAGTACCGGCTACAGTCACAGGAGAGGCAGCTGAAGGAGACGTGGATTCTGATTCGCTTCCCTCTAGGTTCACCCCAACCGACATCCATCTACACTCACTTTCCAGTCCCTTTTCATTTTCTCAATGACTAATTTTGAGTAGAAATGTCTATAAGCTGAGACAAGCAACACAAATATTCATTTGCCATCTGTTCTGTATTGTCAAAGCACTTTCCCAACTAAGTACATACTTGATCTCTACAGCAGCTTTGGGATGTCGGTGGGGCAGGGGTGGGTCTCACTTGACAGAGTTAATCTCTCTGATGCACAGAGAGATTAACTGACAGGTCTGAGGTTGTAGAGCTACTCGACAACCCAAGTGAAATTAAAACACAGATCTTATTCCATATCTTGCATTGTTCTACTGTATTACACCAAATTTCAAATCCTGTTAATAAAAATAATAATAGCTCCCATTTTGGAGCGCTTATTATGTATTAGACTCTACGCTCACTGTTTTATATTTATTATTTCATTTAATCTTCATAAAAACACAAGAAGCAGGTACTATTATTAGCTCAATTTTGCAGATATGCAACATGGAGCTCAGTAAATTAGGGCTATCACTCAAGGTCCCACAATTAATAAGTGTCAATGAGGGCTGGAACTCAGGCCACTTTGTCCCCCAACGGCCATGCTCTCAACTCTTCTGTGGACTGTTTTTAGAGTCATTTATGCTAGCCTCTGAGAATACAGCACACTCTCTTTGTACCTCCACCCGTTGTATCCCTGTTACAGTTTTGCATTCCAAACCCCTCCAGAATATGCTCTGACCCTACTTATCAGTTGTTATCCACATTTACTGTAAATAGTATTTGTTTAAATAAAGATGAAATGTTCCCTGCTATCAAGTTATGTGCTAAAAGATCTGACCTTCACTGGAGGCCAGCCTTCCAGAAGTCGTGGGAAATGAGCACAGGGACGGAAAGGCAGCAGCAAAGGGAAAACATGCAGTTCCAAAGGGCCCAGGAGAGAGCTGCAATGTTCCAATCACAAACCAGCTCTCAAGTTTCCAATGAGAAAACAACAAAATCTTAGGATTTTGTGAGAGTGAAATGAGGCCATCCATATAAAGGGCTTAGCACAGAAGCTGGCCCCAAATAAACATTCAATAAATGTTAGTTTAAAATGTATGCTTTAATAAATTATTTCCTATTCAAAGAAAGAGAGGCAACCCAGTTTCCCATGGAAGGACCTGGGGCCTGGGCCCAGCCTGCCTTGGGTAACTTCCTCTTTCTGGACCTCAGTTCTTTCACCTATAAAATGAGGCAATTCTGAGCAATTGGTCAGGTTTTATCTAATGAACTATGTCAACTGCATAACCTCCCATCAAGTTTCTCTTTTCCTGCTAACTACAAGAATGTATAGAACCAAAAATGTGTGAGATTATAGCAAGCCCATCGCATATGGAGAATTTTTTTGTATTACTCACATTTTTCTTTCCATCTCTTTTTGAATTTTCTTCCTTCTTTGTTTTTGCTTTTAATTTCTTAGCTATTTTTAACTTTAAATTTAATGTATCCTTGTAAGATGCATTAAATGTTTTTGGAAAAGGTGTTGATAAATACCTGGATTCAGTTTGGAAGAGGGAAAATAAGGATGCTTGTCACAGCAGTTAAAAGCATGAGTTTTTGTTTCACTATCAGAGGCCAGTTATTTAACCTGCTTTAGTTTCCTCAATTATAAAATAAGACTAATAATCATATTTTCCTTGTAGGATTATTGTGCAAATTAAATGGGGTAATGCACTTGGTATATGTTAGCCATAATTACTATAATTGACATTTCCTCTTTTCAGAAAGAATTCCCATGTCCTTTCCAGATATGCCACTACTTGCTTCTATGAAGCAGAGCTGCTGATAGTCTTTAAATGAAGACAACCTAGACGTTCTAAGTGATGTGAGCCTTTCCTAAAATGAAGGCGATGTTGCTTCACATGGAATCACAACGTGTGGGTCACAGCTTTGCAAATAGCAAAGCAATTCTCTCTTGGTAGCTGCAATCCTCTCATTAATGATGGTGCACATCAGTGTAGGACTCCAGCGAAATCAGAAGGCAGTAGACAGCCAGCTACAAATTTCACTGACAAAGTGGAAAATAAGATTTCTTCTTCAATTATTCATTCAACCTATTTTTTTTGCACCCCTATTATCTACCAAGCTCTATGCTAGGATCTGAGGGCACAGTGGGGAGCAAAACAGACCGAGACCCTTCTCTCTTCGATTGTACGGTTTAATGGCGGGATGCAGGCAAGTAAATCGGCAATTGTGACACAGCATAACAGAAGTCATGATAGGGAAGTCCAGGAGTTTATGGGAGCATAGAGGAGGGGCACCTAACCAAGACATAGAGGGCTCACGATGGCTTCTTGGAGAAAGTAACGTCTTTGTGGATACCTAAAGGATGAACAGGTAAATTGGGGGAAATTGTGGAAGGGGGTGGAAAAAAGAGCATTTCAGAGCATTCTAAGCAAAAAAGCCCAGCTCATACAAAGACCAAAGGCAAAAGGAAACAGAGCAAGTTTTGGGAACTAGAAGAGGTTCCTTTTAGCTGAAATATAGTGAGCTTGTTCAAAAGTAGAAAAGACTGCAGAGGCAAGGTGCATGCAAATCATGAAGACCATGATAGACCATGGCACCTTGTCATGGTCATTTTTGAGCTTCATCCTGAGAACGGTGGGGGCTACTAAAGTACTATAAGCCAGGAAGGGACATAGCCTTTGTTTTAACTCACGCAATTTTCCACATGTAGGGACCTTGCAGCATATCCAACTCACTGCATTTTATACATGGAGAAACAGATCACGTCTGTTAGTCGCAAAACTAGGATCAAAAGACACGTCTCTGCATTTCTAACACAGTGGTTTCAACCAGACCATACGGCTTCTCCTATTCATAAATAAATAGAATTCATGAGTCAGGGAATCATTGTTGCCTAAGATCTAACCAAACATATATGCAATGGTATTTTTTGTTTTTAATCAACATGTTCTGATTGTTGAAAAGACAGTGGAGGAACAACAGGGGAAATATGTCTTCTAGAAAATGGCAACATTCAAAATAATATGGATTTTGGAATGAAATCCACTTCTTTGGGACTCACTGTTAAATATTTGTAATCACTGATACTCAAAATCCCAAGGATCAAGGCTGAAACAAGAAATTTTTTAAAAAAAGAAATCTTAGTTCCGTTCTTAAAGCCATCCCCCACAAACACTCCCACAGCTTTCTCACATGGCATCAGGGACAGAAATGTATGTATGTGTGTGTGTGTGTGTGTGTATATACACACACACACACACATAAATCATCCTTCTGAAATAGGAATTTAAATTGGAATGAGTGATGTAACATCAAACCATGAAGGATAATGAATTCTGTGCATTTGGAAATTACAGAAGATCAGCGAGGCAAAGATTTACATAAGGTCTTAGCTGATACTTGAATAATGTAGCTCTTCTATAAATATTCCTTAATAGGAATAGTAGAATGATATAGTATAAATGTGTGAGTCCTAGATAAACATTTAAGAAAGGCTTCCTTGAGCTTGTTACTACAAAAGAGAGGCTAAACTTGCATATAATTATGCCTAAGAGTCTCCCCCTGAGTACCTCGTTGTTGCTCAGATGTGGCCCTCTCTCTCTCTAACTGAGCCACCTTGGCAGGTGAACTCACTGCCTTCCCCACTACATGGGATCCGACTCCCAGGGGTGTAAATCTCCCTGACAACGCAGGATATGACTCCCGGGGATGAATCTGGACCTGGCATCGTGGGATTGAGAATATCTTCTTGACCAAAAGGGGGATGCAGAATGAGACGAAATAGTTTCAGTGGCTGAGAGATTTCAAATGGAGTCAAAAGGTCACTCTGGTGGACACTCTTATGCACTATATAGATAACACCTCTTAGGTTTTAATGTATTGGAATAGCTAGAAGTAAATACCTGAAACTACCAAACTCCAACCCAGCAATCTGGACTCCTGAAGATGATTATATAATAATATAGATTACAAGGGGTGACAGTGTGATTGTGAAAACCTTGTGGATCACACTCCCTTTATCTAGTATATGGATGGATGAGTAGAAAAATGGGGATAAAAACTAAATGACAAATAGGGTGGGATGGGGGGGATGGTTTGGGTGTTCTTTTTTACTTTTATTTTTTATTCTTATTCTGATTCTTTTTGATGTAAGGAAAATGTTCAGAAATAGATTGTGGTGATGAACGCATAACCATATGATCATACTGTGAACAGCTGGTTGTATACCATGGATGATTGTATGGTATGTGAATATATTTCAATAAAACCGAATTAAAAAAAAGCCTTCCTTGAAGCAAGACTCTATCCCTTATATTTATATACACTTTAAAATGTCTCAAATGCATTCAAATTACTTACCCTGTGAGGTAGGAAGGGTGACACACAACAGAGCGGTGGACTGACTTGCCTGGAGTCTGAAGTTTAGGATGATGCTCAGTGTGACTTCAGTCGGGTCTGAAGGCCTAGCAGGCTGCATCTCAATGAGAACTGTTTCTCTGCAGAGCCATGAGTGATTCACCTTGAAGAGAAGGGTACATATCCTTTCAGTTCCTTCTGGGCCCTGGGCAGCCTTCCAGGAAGGATTCCTGTTGCCATCTATTTTCCTTTGTGTTCATTAGCCAATTCTTCCTGAAGGAAGTTGGGGTGGGTCTCTACTTAAGGGGAAACAGTTTCAGGGATTCTGCCCAAAGGAACTGAAAGGAGGTGGCAGGAGTTATCTTTGAGCAGAGGAGCAGCATCAGGGACTAGCCTCAACTAGTGGAAACAACCTCCACTCCCAGGTTTATTTTCTATCATTTCACCCTGTTCCTTTTCTTCCCAGTCCTTCTTCCAGATGTAACATATGCCCGTCTCTTCTGGTAGATGATAAGCTCCCAGAGGGCAGGGACCCCGTCTTTTGAACACCAGTTCATACCTAGTTGCTGGCACGGTGCTTGAAACAAAACAGGTGCTCAGTGAAAGCTGGTTGAATAAATGAGCATTTGGGAATAATGTGAGATTAATGAGATCCAAATGTGGTCTGAGCTTGCGTTCTCCCACTGCTGGGTGTGGATCCCAGGAGATGACACGGGGGAGAAACATCCCTCCCTTCTCCACCCCGAGGCAGAGTGGCAGGATGGCCTGGGGCGAGAGGCCGGGGTCCCGAGCGGTCCTCAAGAGAGGCAGGTTAGGTGTGCGCCGGCCGCGTCGAGGGACGCACCGGGAGCCCTCCTCCGCAGCCACTTCCTGCTCTTTGTGTGGCAGCCGCGGTGGCTAAGGGGCCGGGCACCGGGAAGGAGGTGGAGCGCAGCGAGCGGCGGGGCGGGGCCGGAGGCGGGGCTGCCGGCGGGGCGGAGCCGGTCGGAGCATCCTGCGCCCCGGCGTGGGGCCCTGCTGTAGCCTCGGTACCCTCCCGTGGACCTGCCGCAAACCCAGGTAAGCGCCTTTCGCTGGCCTGGGCACCCGCTCGGGGATCGGGATTCTGACGGTGAGGGGCATGCGGCCGTGAGGATGCGCTTGGGGCCGGCGCCTCATCTCCCAGCTCGTGGGGGGTGCTGGGCGCCGCGCCCGGGCTAGCGCGGCCTGGGGGGTCCCGGGCATACCCCGGAGGCCGGGCCCCAGGCCCCGGACAACCTCCTTAGCTCTCCGGCCCAGCCTGGGCCCGAGGGCGCCGGCCCTCTGCGAGAAGGCGCGGGCGCACGGCGGGGCTCTGGCGCGGCGGCAGCGGTAGCAGCAGGTGCGCGGCCTGGGCCGTAGCCGCCTGCCGAGGCGGCGCTAATCCTGAGGACCCGAGACACCTGCAGCGGTCGCGGGCACCGCGGCGGCAGCGGCAGCGACATCCCTGCGCCCAGGTACTGCAGAGCACCGGCCTCCGCCCTGCCGCCGCGGCCACCATCACTTCCCCCAGGGCCAGCGAGACCCGCCTGGGCCCGCCTCGGGCACCGAGCGCCCTTCGGTGAACGTGAGATGGGTGGGACGAGGGGGAAGCAGAGACGTTTGGGGGTGGGGAGCTTTGATGAGAGAGGAGGCACCGCCCGTCTGACCCGCTTTGAAACCTCTGGCCTACCGGATCCTCTCCCAACCTCCTGGGGGCGGGGGAGGAGGTGGGGAGAAGGCGGTGAGTGGGCTGCCTCCTGGGGAGAAAGGTTGGGTTTTCCTGAGCTCTGAAGAACCAGGAAGATGCCTACCTGTCTGTTGAGGCTTCCGCTGTTCAGGGCAGTCCTTCCCCCAGGGTGGATAGAGCCCCCCTGTTTGTAAAGGAGGAGAAGGGGGTGCATGATGGGGGGTGGGCAGTAGCATGATCCGGCGGGGCCTGAAGAATAGCTAGGAGGAGAATGGGGCTGAGAAGGACCCCCAGGTGCCCACCCCAGCCCAGGCAATCTGACTTTGACCTCCACCGACACGGTGGAAACCCTCACCATGGGCTGATGGATGCTCAGCAACCCTTCTGGTAGGCCAAGGATGGGACAAGGGCCTTTTCCTGCTGGCTCCTGGGTGTCTGCGCCTCACAGGTGGGCAGGGAGGCTGGGGCAGTCCTGCTGGCAGGAGAGGCAAATCAGGAAGATGCTGGCGCCCACATTTTACTCTTCCGCCTCCTGCCTGCAACCCCTTTAAGGCGGTGGATCTCAGCTCAGGGCACAGGCCCTGTGGGAAGCTGTGCCCCGGGGCCCTCAGATCTGGAGGGCAAAAATGTAGGTCCATATCCAAGGGCAGCATTGTGAAGGCTTTGAAACCTTATCCACCACCAGCCCCCTTCTCTGTGTCCTCCCATCTCCACTTGCATACAGTGTCCTATGCTGCCCCCATTCTCCTGTGTCAAAATTGTGAATGTGTTCATCCCGAAGAGCTTAAGTACAAAAGACTTCCCCATTTAATTAAGAGCAGGTGCTTGAGAAGTCATTTGGTTAGAAAGGAAACAGAGGCTGGGAGACATTTTAATAGGAAACAAAGCTTTAAGTGAAAATATTGATATCTCTAATGGTGGAATTTCAGGCAGCAGGCTGGAAGTGGGGGTTGGGGCTTGGGTAGCTGTTTGGGGGAATGGCTCCCTGAAACGACAATATCTAACAGCTTTCACCTTTGTGTGTTTGCAAGGGCAGCTTTGGCCCTGAGGGCAGGAGTATGTAGGAGTGTGTACGTGCGTGTGCATCTGGTCAGGGTCACTGTCACCAGGAGGCATCTGTTGAGCACCCGGGGTCCATTTGTGGGAGGTGAAACTTCCTATAGAGCGGTGTACGTTGGCGCTGGCTGCCATATGCTGGGCAGTTCTCAGGAACAGTGTGTTACCAAGCCAGTGCCTCTGCTTTGCTCTGTGCACTGAGCCTCTGGCTGGGATCATAAGCTCTCTGCTCACTAAGCTTCTTTATTATATTTCCTGGCCAGTTCGGACCAGTTCTGGAGGCACCCAAGCCTGCCTTGGTCAGTCCCTGTTGGAAAATGGAAAAGGAAAAAAACTCACTTTAGGCATTAGGCCAAGATTACTGACAACGCAAAGTGTGTATAAAATCCAGTAGGATTGGAGAGCTTTTCTCAGATCCAATCTGAGGCTAGCCCAGAGAAAGAAATAGATATAAATATAAAAACTGGGAAAGAGACCCAGGAGAATACTACATGCCCCCCTGATAAATCATACTCTCTCAGGCGTTCAGGGGGCCTCTGCTGCTGTCATTGACCAGCAAGTAGAATTAGGTGATGAATAGATAACAAGCTAATTAACACTGGGGACGCGCTCCTGGAAAACAGGGCAGGGCTCCAGTGTGCACGTTTCAGGATTGGCCTACACACTCAAAGAGCTTTCTTTGGGCCACTGTTGGCCCCAGGGTTCCACCAAGAGCTTCATAAAATGGCCTTTTGTGGCCTCTGTGTGGTCACCATAACAATGAGTCTATTTTTTTTTCTGGCACATATTAATTATTCACTTGTAGTTGACGAAACCAGATATCAGTCACCTCATTGGAGTCTTTGTGAAAGGCCTTTGGTCTTTTCATTCCAAGGAGCAAAGCCACATCTAGGTACAGAGGATGGACCCTGTGTTAGTGTGAAGTGGTGGGAGGGAGTGGAGCATGCTGCTGGCTTCTGGGCAGTGACATGGGAGGCCAGCTGTGGTGGAGAAGAAGCTGGCCCTTCATTGGATGCTCCTGTTACATGAGAGATGCATGAACATGCTAAGCAGAGTGTCTAGAACATAGTAAGTCCTATTCTTGTTATAATATATTAATTACATACTCATTAAGAATTTGGCTTATAAGTGTTCAACCCGCAGCTCTTACCAACCGCTCTACCTGGATTTTGCTTTCTGAAGGGAGCTGTCTCTGTAATCAAGAGATCTAGCCCCAAGTTTACCTGCAACAGGTAGCCGAAGGAAAAAGTGATGAAATAGATATGTCAGGCAGTAAGGGCTTCAGGTGGGGAGTGCTCTTAAGTAGCACATTGAAGGTGGGTATAACTTGATAGGCAAGGAGAAAGGGGAGGGAATAAGCTGAGCAGAAGCCCAGAGCTAGTTCTCACATTTCAACACCCAAAGAAAGGTCAGGAAGGACCTCTTCCTCTGTGTGTACGCAGCATTTTGCAACCAACCAGAAATGTTGAGGGCAGGCTTTGCTCTCTGGACAGACAGAGCAGTGCAGTTCATCTAGGACACAGGATTTATCCCTGACTTGCTGTGTGGCTTTAGGCCAGCCACTACCTCTCTGACTTTAAAAACTGAGCAATGGCAGGCAGTCTGCCCAGCTTCCTTACCTGCCTGTCATCGCAGAAAGACTGTGGATGAGATAATGTCTGTAAAACTTAATCTGAGCAGAAAACGCCATGGACAGAGATATGAGAAGGTTGTTCCTGAATGTGTGGACCTTTTGGATGGGTGCCCTCATTCCAAAAGGAACAACTTATTATAAATTGTATGTCAATTTAAGAAAACAAATCTGTGGCCTATATGTGCCACTGAACCAATGGGAAAATTGACATACAATTGAATCTGTCAAGGCCCCTGGATGGCCTTGTCTATACAGAGACATTTCAGGATTCAGTCAGTGAATGTGGGATGCCTCCAAAGATGCAAAAAGCTTGGACATTGGCTTCCTAGCCATAGCCATTATTCCAAGGGCTGTGTGTGACGGGCCTTAAAGAAAGACCATTCAAGCCCTGTTTCTAAGGTCCCAGCACACAGGAGAAAATGAATTGAATGCAAATTCTTGGAAGAAATAGTGTAAGGACAGAGGAAAGTAAACCTAGCCTTCTGAAGAGCGGCCCAAGAAAGACCCTGCTGATGACTTCATCAATAGGCCTTTTGATTTTGTATTTATATCATCATGATATCATCTTAGAGCAGAGATTCTCAGACTTTAATCTCTAGGCCAAAGGGAGGGAGGTTTAGTATGTCCTATAGGATCTCTGTCTTCTAAATGATTCAGGAGGTAGGTCCTCTGTAGAAAGTGAAGGTGGTGGACTGGTTAGGAAGCTTTGGGAGACTTCCGGAGGTTTGAAACGACTGCCGCTGTGGGTGGAATAAGAAACCAATTGGGGATGAATGAAAGGATTGTCTGGCTTCACTGAGGGCCTGGATGAGAACAGAGAGAATTTGCTCAGCTGACCCTCATAGAAGACACTCAGTAACTCAGTGTTAAGTGACAGGATACCTGAGAATTATTTTCAAATGCGCTTTTGAAATATGATGCCTTAAGACTGATTTTGGCAGGGTATGAATGGTGAGACAAGAATTCAAAACTAGGGGTCAAGTATGTTATATCTTCATATGGGAAAGAGAAATGAAGATCTGCTTTGTAGAGTTTCAAGTGGAAAATATAAAGCATTTTCTAAAGCTTTTGGAAGCATTCATAAACATTTTCTAAAGAAGTCTCCTCAGATTCTTATACTGATAGGGCTACCATAGGTATTGTGCCTTAGAGGACCATGGCATTTTAATTTTTGTATTCTTTTTAAATCAGAAGACATGAACTTTGGCCACTGGCTCATGCATCCAACTACATGACGTGTTAGTTAAGCAAGGAATACCTAGTGTGTCCCAGCTCCATGCTAGTTACTGTAGGTCATACCAAAGAAAGGTGGCTATCCCTGCCATTCTTAATGATCCAACGAATTAGTGACATATAAAGCAGTTTGTATTGCAGTAGGAAATAATGGGCTGTTAACTGTGGCTGCTATAGGAATCCAGAGTAATGGGGTTGTCATTGGGTTCAGCTAGTCAAATCTTGTGGAGGAGGCATATCTTGAATTGGGCCTTGACAGGTGGCTAGGATTTGAGAAGAGGAAAAGTTGGTCCACACTGGAATGGATGTAAAAGTTTGAGGAGGCACAGGGGGGATCTCCCTGGGCAGGGTTTGTGCTGTCCTGTACACACTGGCCACAGTGCGTGGTCCATGTCAGGGAAGATGGTCTTAAGAAAGCTCTTCTGATGAAATATCCTGTCTGTATTTATAGTCATTAGCTTTATAGTTGGAAGGACCCTGAGAGAGAATCAAGTCCAGTGATTCTTAACTGGATGTTTTTGTTTTTGTTTTTTTTTTTTAAAAGAACACATGATGAAAACCACACCAACAGGCCAAACTCATCACACACTGCAACCAGTCCTAGTTATGCACCGTGCCCACCCTCTCCTCTCCCCAACCCCACCCCATATTCTCCTACTCAAGAAAAAGGTGAACATGTAAGCTGTGAGATTATTGGGGGGAACTCTGAACCCTGTCTCACTTAAAATGTAGCTCATTTGCAAGCTCAGTACTTAAATTGTGATTGTTACAAGTTACTCCCAACAATCTTTACTG
>PVKY010004698.1:0-18732 GCA_004027775.1 Bradypus variegatus
GCATCCAGGGGGTCCTGAGGGGTCTCCTGTCACCCACAGGGATGGAGCCCTGGGCCTGTGGAAGAGAACCCCCAAATGGAAGGGGCCAGAAGAAGCAAAGAGGGACTTAAGGAGGGACACCGCTGGAAGCAGAAAACATGGTTCAGGGGAAAGGCTGGGATGCTCTTCGGAGAACAAGAAACAAGAAACAAACCCACTTCCATAAAATGTCACCATGGGGGGAAACTGGGGGAAAAGTAGAGACCTCTTGGTACTCCTGTCACAACTTCATTGGATCTGTACTTTTTTCAAAGTTAAAAGCCTGTAAAAAGGAAGTCATCTTTGAGGGAATGGAATCGGAATGCCTCGGACTCTTCGCAGCCAGGCTTGGATGGGAGAAGCGTGATTTTCAGACTTGCAAGGACTCAAACCAGATGATTTCACTACCAGGCATCCTTTCTTAGAAAACTACCGAAGAGCATTCTTCAGCCAAACGAGGGAGTAAAACAAAACAGGGAGCGGCGCAGGATCTGGGATTTGGGGCATAAAGGGCCATGGCCCAGAGAACAGCCGGTGCCAACCCCGCAGTAGGAAGGAAAGCGCGGAGAGGTTTCCAAAAACAAACAGGAGTATTCCATGCCTTTAAGCGCACGCATTATATGATTGAGGGTGGGGGCAAGGGATATCGGTGCACTCGGGAAGAATTAAAGGCAGGTTCATGAAGATTAATGCAATATAAGAGAGGCAACTACTTTACACCGAGAAAAAGCGAAGATGGTAAGAAATCAAGTTGTGATTTTCGCGCATGCCGTCTTTGTTTATCAACAATTTTTGAGTAGGCCTGATTATAAGGTAAATGGTGATCAGTGGTTTCATAAAAACACATGACATCAGCACTTGGGGGCCATGGAAGGTGGGGAGAGCCAAGTCCTCATCTTTGTGGAAGGAGGTCAAGGGGTCTCTACCGATGACAAGTGAAGAAGCAGTGTATTCCACGCACGTGACTGCTCAGCAGCCGTCAGAACAGACAATTGCAACCCCACAGAGCAACACGGCTGAACCTCACAGACCTAAGGAGGAGTGAGAGAGCAGGACACAACAGAATTCACACGGTGTGACTCCACTGACAGGCTGCACCAACAGGTGACACGAACTGGAAGGGGTCAGATGGCGGTGACCTTCGGGGCCAAGGGGTCAGGTGGCGGTGACCTTCGGGGCCAAGGGGTCAGGTGGTGGTGAACTTTGGGGCAAAGGGGTTGGGAGGGGTCACAGTGGGCTCTGGGGGAACCTCTGGTGGGGGGAGCTGGACAAGGCCTGCCTCCTGCTCTGTGGACTTTTCTATACATGTATTAATCATCACTAAAAACTCAAACAGATAAGGAAACTGTGGTATAAGCATATGATGCCAAGTTTCAAGAGATGAGGGATAAACACAACATGGTATATCTGTATGTTTCTGTCTCCTGTTGCTGTTGTAACAAATTACCACAAACTGGGTGGCTAAAAATCACAGAAACGTTCCCTTTCATGGCTGTGCAGGCTAGGAGTCCACACTCAGTCTCACTGGGCTCTCCTCCTCCCTGCCCCTGGCAGCTTCTGGGCTGCCGACACTCCTTGGCTCGTGGCCACCTCCCTGCACAGTGGTCCTGTGGGCAGGACCTCTGGAAGATGTTATGTTTAGTTGAGGTGTGGCCAATTCAATGAGGGTGGGTCTTAGCTCACAGAGAGGGAGAGCTGCAGTGAACACCAGGGCAGGGGGTCAGCCGGAACCCGAAGAGAAAGGAGAGGACACTGCCAGGCGATGGGAAACAGAGATGCGAGCCAAGGAACGCCGAGACTGCAGCAGGCCACCCCAGAATGCTTCTGACCCAGGAAGCAATTGTCTTCTGGCCTCCAAAACGCGAGACAGTAAATCCCCATTGTTTTGAGCCACCCCACTGAGTGGTACTTTTCTAGCAGCTCAGGCAAACTAAGACCCATTTCAAGTGCCTTCACTTAATCACAAATTCCTTTTGCCATAAAGCTAACTGTTCTTGTTTGCTAATGCTGCCATTTTTCAAAACATCAGAGATGGATTGGCTTTTATAAAGGGGGTTTATTTGGTTACACAGTTACAGTCTTAAGGTCCATAAAATGTCCATAAACAAGGGATACCTTCACTGGAGAAAGGTCATTGGCATCCGGAAAACCTCTGTTAGCTGGGAAGGCACGTGGCTGGCATCTACTTGCTCCCAGGTTGAGTTTCAAAACGGTGTTCTCCAAAATGTCAGTGTCAGCCGTCTTTTGAAGACGGCCGTCTTCAAAACGTCTATCTCAGCTGCAGCTAGCAGTGAGCTCCTTCTGTCTGAGCTTATATAGTGCTCCAGTGAACTAATCAAGGCCCACGCTGAATGGGTGGGGCCACACCACCATGGAAACATTCAATCAGAGGTCACACCCTCACCAGAGGTGTCACTCACAGTTGGGTGGGTCACATCTCCATGGAAACAACCTAATCCAAAGGTTCCAACCTAATCAACACTAATACACCTGCCCCCACAAGATTGCATTAAAGATTAATGGTGTGGGGGGGTGTAATACATCCAAAGCAGCACAGTAACGTTCACGGGTTTCAGGATTAGGAGGCGCATCTCTTTTTTGCCACCCTCCTATGCCACACGATGGAATATTATTCAGCCATACAAAGGAATAAAGCACAGAACACGGTACAGCAGGGGTGCGTCTAGAAAACACGATGCTCGTGAAAGAAGCCAGGCCCAAAGGAACAAATATTGCCTGATTCCATTTGTATGAAATGTCCAGAGTAGGTGAAGGCCCAGAGGGAACGTGACTGGGGGGCCCAGGAGCCGGGGGCAGTGACTGCTTTATCAGCACAGGGGTTTCCTTTAAAAGTCAGGAGAATATTCGAAAACTGAGTGTGGTGACGGTAGCACCACTCTGAATATACTGAAAGCCACTGAACTGCACATTTTAGATGGGTGACTTGTGTGCTCTGTGAATTATATCTCAATAAACTTTTTTTAAAAAAAAGAAAAACAGTATAAACTGAAGCAACTAAAGGTGGAGGTGGTCAGCTCTGAGGTGTGGCCATGGATGATTTAGGGGTCTGATTTTTCCAGAATAAGCCTATATGAGATCTATTCAAGCTATAATAAAATTATTTTTAAATGTTTGATGCACCCACAAGTCCAGCAAACATCCTTTTAAAAAATTTGCCTCTGAACCAAGTTTCCTCAATTTCTGAAGGCTTGTGAAAACACACACACACTGTTGAAAGCTTTGTCTGTCAGGATGAGACTCTAACTGTTGCCCACAAAAGTTCTTGCAGGGACGGTGAAACCATCACAGACTCCCAAATTCTATTTGTATGTCTGGAGTTTCCTTCACAAGGCCTCTTTGGGGAAAACTGCATGAAGCCAATTAATAAGTTACATATACTTATAATAAGGCTGCCAAATCTAGCAAATGGAAGTATAGAAGGCCCAGTCACATTTGAATTTCAGATACACAATGAATAAATTTTTGGTTTAAGTATGCCCAAGAGGCTGCGTTCTAAAAAACACTCACTATGCCCCTGCACTGAAGTGAAACTCGGCGCCCTGTTCTTTTCTGGCAAACCTGCACCCATGGCTGCTGCCGGTGACGCGGTGCTGGAGCTGGTGCCCACGGAGCATGCCAGCTCACTGCGGAACCGTTTGTGGTTTGTGCCGGGACTCGGGATGGGCACCCAGCCGTCGCCCCTCACCCATGTTTCCTCTGAGATAGGCGGAGGTTGTGTCCGGGCAGCCCCTGGGGGTCCTCCTGCTCCGACGGGAGGCAGAGAGAGGCAGGAGCCCTGTAGGGCCAGCCAACGAATGGGCAGGACGCAGGGAGGAGAGTCAGGAGGTGGGGGCCGGACAGGGCTCAGTTCCCAGGAAGGAACGTTTCGGGTATAAAGGAAATCCTGACTCTGCGTGCCAGGATCCGACCCAGAGTGCCAAGGGCTGGTGGAGAAAGGAAGGGAAGAAGGCTGGGGGCTGCAGGGGGATAGGCCAGCGGAGGTCCTGGGATGCTCTGCCGTCTCAACAGTGACAGACGTCACTCACTCGCCCCAGAGACGCCCCAGCCACAAGGGGAAGTCCTGGGGGTGAGCTGCTTGCTCCAGGGCTGTCTTTTCTAGCGTTTATTCGTGGAGCACAGAATGAGCCAGTCCAGAGGATGCCCCAGCAAGCGAGACGGCTGAGTCCCAGCCACCTCCGAGGACACCAGGCCGGGGCTGGCAGCGAGTACATGGTCACAGCTCTCAGGCATGGGTGGTTCTGACCCCTAGGGACCCAGGGCACAGTCTGGAGACATCTGTGGTTGTCACGACCAGGTGGTGCGGCCCTCGAGTGCGGGGAGCCCAGGGAACGGGCCGCTCCCGTGTCGGCCACTGTGAAGGGAACTCCTGCAGGGGCCGGGGCCTCAGTGAAGCAGTCCTCATCAGAGCTGTGGCCCCCAGGCTGGCAGGTGGGCATGCGGCTGCCAGGAGCTGGGCCTGACCCAGGGTGTGGAGCTCCCACAGGGGTTAGCTCAGGCCTCAGCTGGTCCCCAGGGCCTAAAAGAACATGTTCTCCTATCAGCTAAGGGCTGGTGCTGTGGAGACAGTTGGAAAAATGTGTACTCTTTTGGCCTTTTTTAAAAAAAACAATCGCAGAACTAACGCAGGCCCAATGCGACCCGTCAAACAAAGCAAAGACTCGTAACAGCTAGCATCCTGGTCCCATCTCCCCCAGGTCCACTGTCAGCATCGTGGGCTTCTGTGGTGCCTCGGCGTGCAGGGTTAGCGTGGGTAGAGAGCAGGACGTCGGGGCTTTGTTTGCACTAGAAGCTTGGCTCTCCTCAGCCTTTCTGTGAATCCCTGGCGTTTCCCAATGGCCACCTGACTGTCCCTCCCCTTATCTGACACACCTTGGCCACCCATCTACTGAGCGATGGCTGGGACATGCCTGGATGACCACGGCTCCAGCGAGCCGGGGGGCTCAGGGCTTTGCGTGCCACCTCATCCTTCTGCCTTGCTGTGTTTCAGCTGAGACCTCAGTGCAGGGTAGGTCCTGCTGTCCCCAAGTGGGCAGCTGCCCGAGTTCCCATCTGTCCCGCCTCTGTCTGCAGATCTGCACAGGCCCTGCCACCCCTCCTTACTCCTCCTGCAGAGCAGTTTAGCGTCCCTCTGTGCCCCTGTCATCTCAGGCCCTCAGGTACTGATGAAGGTATTTTCCTAAATAGCCAGGTCGTGCCTCTGAAATGAATCCTGGTGCCAGCTGGGGAAGTTAAATTTTCCCATCCTTGACCACACAACGAGTGACACACAGTCCCTCATCAGCACACAGTCACTGTCCAGGGCAAACAGCGTCACATGGACAAATATCCACACTGGGACGCAGAAGTGCCGTGGCATGGCAAGGCCAAGCCAGGTGACGCTGCAGGCACAAAAATCTCCCCAGCTCAGGATAGGAATAAGCAAAACGTGCACGTGAGCTGCCCACCGCAGGGGCCCAGGCTGACAGGGCCCACCATCAGGAGTGTCCGGGAACGGGGAAGGCAGGCTGCCCATGGCACTTTGCTCCCATTCCCTTGGCTGAGTCTGAGTTTGGGGTTTGGGTGGGGGGCAAGGGGAACCACATCACCATGTGCCCCAGAGAAGGGAAATGCCCTGTTCTTAAGGTACTGCCTGGGTGTGGGGTGCAGAGGGAAAGCCTGCCCCACAGATTGGGGCTCTTGGAAGGATTCTCCAGAAAATGCTGAGACTCAAGTTGGGCCTTCCGAGTGAGCTGGCCCAGGGTGTGCACGAGAGAGGAAGGCAGATGGACAGACAGACGAGGGGTCCTTGAGACTGCGACAGGGTAGGTGGAGGGATGCCCACTGCATTTGTTCCTTACTGGAGACGCTGTGCCCCAGGTTCTTCCCTGAATGGCAGGGACGTGTACAGAGCCTCTAACGGGTGATCACAAACTTGGAGGCGGAACCAATGCCCGCTTCCACTGTTGTGGTCGGCAGCCCAGGCACGGATGGACAGGGACCTTGTGCGGCACTGGCAGAACTTATTTCCTGGCAGCTGCGTCTCTCCAAAAGGGTCTGCCTGCTCAGGTTCACCCACCAGGGTCACCTTTGGATTAACTAAAGGTCAGCTGACTGGAGACCTCATAATACGTGGAAAATCCCTGCACCTTTGCCATATATGACACAAAGGAGCGATGTCACACCACGGGTCCCGCCCCAACTCCAGCAGACGACATCACACAAGGGTGAGGGTTGCCGGGAACAGGCTGGGCTTCCTGGGTGCCTCTGAGCCACAGAAGCTCGTAGTCTTGTGGTCCTGGAGGCCCAGGGGCTGGAATCAGGCCAGAGGTGGGCTGGGCTCCTGCTGAAGGCTCTGGGGCTCCTTCCTGCCCCTTCCGGCTTCTGAGACTTGCTGGCAATACCTGGTGTCCCCGGGCCGGCAGTGGTCACGTGGCCTTCTCCCCAGGGTCCGTGTGTCCATGCCCAAATGCCCCAGTGTGGCCCCACCTCGAAGGCCCCAGGACTGTCAGCAAACCTGCCGACAGTGCCAGGAAGCGGCTGCAAGAGCAGGGAGGAGGACCAGATAGCGAAGGGCCAGCAGAGGCTGGAGGGAGCAGGGCTTCGGAGAAGGCCACAGAGCAGGCTGTGGCAGCTGTCACTGGGGACCCAAAGAAGTGCCGAGGAGAAGGGTGGCCTTTATCTTCAGGGTCTGTTCCTGGCCTCCCAGAGGGCAGCAGCGGCCTTCCCTGCGATTTCTGCTCTGCTCTGCTCTCCACACCTGGAAATTCCCTGGGGGCACCCCATTCCCTCTCCATTCTAGAGGAGCCTGCCCCAGGGCTCCACACACCACCCACGGAGGGTGAGAAGTCTCCTGGGAGGACCGGGACATGCCTCCCTTCCCAAACACCCTGAGAGCAGCCACCAGGAAGCTGCAGCGGGAGCACACGGGAAGACTCAGGAAAGGCCACTGCTTGATGCTGGGCACTGTGGCCCCCAACAAGCAGAGCCCACCCGAGCAGGCTCTCCCTTGACTCCACGCCAGCGTCCTCCCCACAGCACACCGCCTCCCTGAAGCCCACCCTGCTGTGAGCACGGGAGCCCCAGCTGGCACTGTGGGTTCTGCTGGGCCCGTAAGGTGGGGAGTCCGGGACTGCTCACAGCCACCTGGGAGGCACGGGGAAGAGCTCCATCCTCAAGATCCCCTCTCCCCTTCTTCCTTGAGGAGAGTGGGTGACTTCTGCAGCCTTCCCACAGCTTGCCTCAGCCCTGCGCCGGCATCTTATCCCTGCGATGTTCTGGATCACACCTTCCACTTCCCTGGGCTCTCTGGCAGGGGGCAGGATGGCTCCTAAGGCGTCCACTCCCCAGTCCCCAGAACCTGGGCAGAGGCGATGTTATACGCTAAGGGCCTCTGTGGAGGTTATCCCGACACATCCACACCACGAAGTCTCCTCAGGAGTGAAAAGGAACAGACCCCTGATAAGGGCTACAGGACAAGTCTAGAGGGAATTAGGGTGGCTGAAGGAAGCCAGTCTCCAGAGGTAACACGCCGTGCAATTCCACTTATACAACTCTCCAGAAACGACAGAATTGCACAGACGGAGAACAGTTGAGCAGTCCAGGAGTTGGGGGTGGTGGGGAGGGGAGCACGATGTGGTGGTGGTTATGTAAATTCAGGATAAAATGGCACAGACCTCTCCATGTGCCGTACCACCTCGGGCTCCTGGTTTCCATCCTGTACTGTACATATGGAAGACATAACCACTGAGGGAAGGGCACGTGGGGCTTCACTGTACTATTTTTGCAAGTTCCTGCAAACCTATAGTTATTTCAAAATAAAAAGTTAGGGAGGAAAACCAGAACATACCCTTGCAGGGCTCCCCATGACCCTCCAGGATAAAGACCCCAGCCCTGAGGGGCCTCCCAGACCTTCTCTGGCCCTGCCTCGGTCTGGCCTCACTAGGCTTCTCTTGGGTCCTCCGAGATGCTGTGTCTGCTGCCATCTCAGGGCCTTTGCACATTCCCTGAGCCCTGAAAGCCCTTGCCCAGTGCCCAGCCCCCTCCAGACTAGATTAAGTCCATTATTCTCATGGCTCCCCATGTGGTGATATAACCTAATCAGGCTATATCAGGTATATTTACTTGCGTGGTGCAATTATTAACTGCCTGGGCTGTGCAGCTGGCTGCAAGTCCTAGCTCTGCCTTGCATGAGGGTCTTAACGGCCTTGCACCTCAGCTTCCCTGTCTGTAAAATAGGTGTGAAAGCCTGTTCTATTGGTGGTCCCCGTGTCTCTTGGTATTCACTCCCCTATACAATCCTCTGCCCTGAGTTCTGAGTCAGCCTATGACCCACTTTAACCAAGAGAATACAACAGAGGAGATGCAGCGCTGGTACCAAATTGAAGAGAGACACATGCGCCATATCCCAGCCTCCAGGTGACGCATGAACCGAATGCCACCACTCATGTGGCCACTGAGACCGGCCGGAGAACCAGCCACGGAAACTGGCTCAGACCGCAGACTTAGGAGCAAGTAAGACACTTGCTATTTTAGCTGATGGTTTGTTAGGCAGTGATAATCAAAACTGTGGAGATAATTTTCACACCAACCCCAGAGAGTTCTTGCATTAAGTAAGTTATTACTTATAAAGTGCTTATACTAGTGCTGGCATATTAAACATCTTCTCCGTTAGGCTGTGTGTTCCCTGAGTGGTATTTTCCTCCCCGTTGCATGCCCAGCGCCTGTCACCAAGTGGTCACTCCAATATTTGTTTCAAGAATGAATACGCTTCCCAAGCCACCGAGCTTCTCCATTGAACTCAGGGTCTCCTTCCAAAGCAGCACAGACGACGGGCAGATTTGTGGGAGAAAACCCTCTTGCCAGATCCACGCTGCTTGAGAAGTCAGTTATGGTTTTAATTAAAATTTTTTCATCGAATGGAAATAACTCCTAGACATTTCTGCCATATTATTTCAGACATTGTAAAAAATAAGCTCCATTCATATTTTGGTCAACCCAACCTCTTTGGTTGGACATTTCAGGGTCTTCTGATTTTCCATCCGTGATCTAAAATCAACCCGCAGAAAGCAAGCTCCGCTGCACAGAAATCTTTCCGCACGTCTGATGCTGTCATTATGCTAAACCCTGCAGGTGGAAACTGCTGGGTTGGAGGGTCTGAGCCATCTGACAGGTAATGTCACATTGCTTTTTGGAAAGGCACCAATTCACATTCCGGCAGCATCGTGTGTCCATGCCCATTGCATGCCCCACACCGGGGCCAGGCATCATCGTTTCCTTCATCCTCCTTAATTTGATGAGGGGTGAAAGATGCATTAAGTTTGTTACTGAGCTGTGAGCTAAATCAAAGATGAACATACATGCATGCGCGGTGCACACCCCTCATGAGCTGGTCTGAATCTGTATTTTCTGAGATGATTGAACTGTAACATCAAAATAGCCTCTGAACTGCAACCAGACCCTAATGAGGCCATAAGGGGCTGCGCTGGAGACCCGGGCCATCCCGTGACCTCGTTCGCACCATGCTGCAACCTCCAGCTGGAGCGAGGGCAAGTCGCCCCCTGCCTGGCTATAGGGCGCCATGGACGTGTCAGGTCACCCCGCAGACCCCTGACCCTCCAAATCAGGCGATGCCACGGAGGGACGCAGGGAAGGGGGGGCGTGTCTTGGTGCATGGAAGTCGGGAACTGGAAACCGAGGAGCAGGGTGGCCGGGGAAGGCTCGCAGCCGGTGCCTCCGAGGCTGGAGGCGGGGACCAAGGGAAGGACATCAACGCGGCCCAGGGGAGCCCCGATCCCGAGGGCCTCCCCGGCTGCACGCGCCAATTCACGGCGTCTGCTTTCCTTCCTCTGGGGCCGACCGGGGCCGCCGAGACCCTGGAAAGATGCAAATCTCCCCGCCAGGACGCTGCCGGGCTGCGGGGCCGGGACCTCGTGCACAGGCAGGCCGGGCCGACGGCGAGCGGGGAGGGCGAGGGGACCCCGAGGCCCTGGCCCCGCGCCCCGCCGCGGGGGCACCTTCCTCCCGGGCCCTCCGCCTGCCAAGCCCCGGATTCCCCGTCGGGGCCTACGCGGGCGCCCCGGGGCACCAAGGGAGACAAAGGGCCCCCGGGCGGGCCTCGGCCTGACAGGAAGACAAAGGCGGCAACGGCGGCTGAGGGGACAAAGGGGAGACGGCGCGGCAGGGCGGGCACCCGCCGCTGGACTTTCGGATGTTTTTCCCCCCTTTTGAATAAAGAAAAAAAGCCGACTTCCTTCACACAGGCCTGGGCCGCGTCGGGAAGATACAGGAGACGCCAGCGTTCTCCCCGCCGCCATCGCGGACTTCGTGCCCTCCCGGGCGGAAGGGGCGGGGACGCAGGGGGCGGGGCCGGCGTCCCGGCGCGAGCGCGAGAGCCCCATTGGGCGATGGCGGCCTGGGGGCGGGGCTTGGCGGCGCCGCGAGGCCGGCCCCGCCCCCTGCGCCCCGCGGGGAGCGTTGGAGGAGGCGGTGGCGGCCGAGGCAGCAGCGGTGAGCGCGGGGCGGCGGCGGGGGCTGGTGCCGGGGGGTGAGGGGCGCACCCCGAAAGCAGTGGCCGTCCCGGGGCCTCCCTGCCCGCCTCTGCACCTCGTTCCCCCCCAGACCTGCCTGCTTTCCCGCCAGCAGCCAAACCCAGCCGAAGCCGGCCCCGGTGTCGTCCGCGGCCTGCAGCTGCCCCTGTCGTTTCAGGGGCGTCGCGGCCGCCGTGTGCCTCCCATGGTATTTTATTATATTATATTTTATTTTATTTTTGCGCGGTGGTCAGCGATGCACTCCCCCAGGAGGGGAGGGTTGTGATCTTGGGCTCTTTAAAACTCCTCCGAGCCTCGGTGGCAGGCAGGCCATCGCTCAGGGATGTGTCATGCAGGAGACTTAAAAATGACGGAGGCGGAAGCCTCCGGAGAGCAACTGATGGTATATTGTTTATGAAAAGTAATGATAGTAATAATGCAGGCGCCCCTCTGGGTCCAGAGGCTGCTCGGTTTTGCTTCTGAGCTCTGGCCGGGTGGCTGCAGGTTGCAGAATTGAGCCATCCACCTTGCCCCGGGCTTGCCCCCGCGTGGACACAGCCGCCGACGTTGCCATAAACCCCCGTGCCCATTCTGTTGCAGGGCACCTCCGGCGTCAGACCTCCACGGCCCTTGTTTGTGCCAAATCGCTGCCGCCCGCTGCATGCGTCTCAATCATGACGGATGCCAAGTATGTCCTCTGCAGATGGAAAACGCGATTATGGCCCGCAAAGGTGACAGCCGTTCTTCTGTAATATCAGGAATTAGGAGTGGCTTTGGGGTGACAAGTTAAAGTCTCTATCGGGAGACACCTAGGAGTGGCCTTGGCGGAGTAACGGAGCCAGAGCAGTTGGCATGAGTCCTTTCTCCTCTGTTCAATGGGGTTTAGGTCTGGAGCGTATGAGGTTATACTTCTGGACATGTCTTTTTTTTCCAAACTTAAACAAAACAGAACAACAAAGTCAGCTATAAAAAGGCACGTGAGGCTGTAACTCCAGGAAATAGCTGGCTGGCAGCCCTGTGATAGTAAATAAACGTTGAATTGTGCAGAGGCCTTCCAGCTCGGCAGTAGAAAGCACGCCAGGCTGAGAGCCAGGCTGTGCCACGGACCTCAGGGTCTCTGTTTCCCCATCTGCAAGATGAAGAGGCTTGGACCCCAAACCTCTGGAATCCTGTGGTTGAGCACCCTTAACATACGTCCATATTTGCATATTGCCACTGCTTTTTAGTTTGTCAACAGATCGCTTTGTCTTAACAAGGAATTCTTTTTTTTTTTTAAATAGGTTTTGTTCCGAACGGAGACATCAACAAAAAATAAGAGGAAAAAGGAATTTTTTTTAGACGTTCAAATACTCTCTCTAGATGAAAAGTTAAGTGTGGGTTTTGTATGCTATATATATATATTTTTTTCTGTATGTGATTTCTGGTCATCACCTCTGTTATTGACCCGTTAGTGCTCATTTTGAAAACAGCTGTTTTTATTTTATGTCAGTTTGGAGGCTGAAAAATATATACGAAGGGATCTGTGAGAACTACAAAGACAGCACTAAAGAAATTGAATAAATAGAAATTCTGTGCCTGGGGTAAACTTTCTGTGGGTTTAAAATGGGGATATATCATCCCCACAAATCTGCATGCCTTTTTTTCAGAAAAAAAAAAATTAACTTCTGAGCCTCTCATTCAAGAAGAAACTATTATTCAGCATTCAAAAGGCAGCTCTGTACTGTCCTGCTCTCGGTTATGGTCACGGGAAGGTAGAGGACGGCTAGAACGGGATGATCAAAATGCCCAGCCGTGCCGGACTGGCGTGGACATGTCTCTCGGGAGAATCCCCAGCTCTAAACAGGGGGATAAAACAAGTTTAGCAATAGTTGAAAGTCCCCTGGCTCCCCCTGCCCCACTGGTCACCGCGAGCTGTATTTTCAGAGATGCCTCCTAAGCTTGTTTTGTCCCCAGCTCATACTTTCCCTGCGGCTGGGAAAGTAATTGAATACTTGAGTTTAAAAGAAAAGCACATCCTTTTAAACTAAAACACACCTGCTGGGCTGTAAACAGCTTTTAGTGACATTATCATCCACTCTGAAAACCTAACAAAGGAATTATTTTTGCAGTTGAAAGTAGGATTTGCCTCATAAAAGACACAATTTGAATTCATTTTTATTCTAAAACCCAACCAACCTTCTCTGTCTTAAAAGGAGATGGAAAGAAAGGGGCCCTTGCTGCCTCTAACCTCGGGCATGTGAGTTCCTAGTTGGCTGTGACTTTTGGTCTAAGTGGAAGGTCGAGAAGGAGGGAAATGAATTTAATTCCTTTGTCATCTGAAAGGAAAACATGCTTGAAGATGTCCCCGTGGCCTGAGCTGGTGGCGTGTAACATTGTTTCTGTCTCCACAGAGTGAAGGTGAAAAGCACAGAGGTCGAGAGCCTGAAGAAGTCTCAAATTGAAGACATTGCTTCCTTGTTAGGTAAGAGCATCTTCCTAAGAAACCATTAGGTTTTAAAGTAAGAGAGAGACTTGAGGAGAATATAAAGACTCTAGGTCAAAATTTACCCCATTCACCATTTTTTCCCTTTATACTAGGGATTGTGAATTCCCTGAGCTGAAAGAGGAGGAAAAAATGGATCTATCCTCTTGAACAGTCTCAGAATTTGCCCCCAGAGCAGATCCTATTCTTGACCCCCTGAATGGCCAGCCGTGCGTTTCTTGGTTGTGTCCATGGCCTTCGGTGTCTAGAAGACACAGAACGAGTTCTTCCCTGGAGAAAGGGGAAAAGTCGTTTTTCCTTTGCTTGTTCCACGGTAGGACAGGAAAACGGCTCTGTGGCTGGCTCGGCTGGCTGGGCCGGCTTCTTGTCTGCCTCAGGTTTGAGAAACACCTGGTTTTGTGTTTAAAACTCCAGACCTGAACCCAGGGAAGAAAGGACGGTGTCGTCCCCATCCGCACTGGTGGCTGCCTGTGTCCGAGGGGCTGTCGCGGTGGGGGCGAGGCGATGGGAATGGGCACCCCCACCTCTCCTCCTTCCTCCTTGGCAAGACTCTCCATCCCCCCACCGCCCCTTTTGTATTTTACGGGTGAGAAAGACATTGCTTAAACCCAGCCAGGCCAGGGGCTTGTCACGCACACAACAGACACGCAACCAGCAGACAGATCAGTGACTGTGCGCATACATAGTGGGAGCTAAGCAAACTCAAACCAAAAAAAAATAAAATTTCTCCCCTCAAAGTGGGAGCGTTTATTCCATTTGCAAAGAATAACTTGTTTTGTGAAAAGATTGCCCAGAATTCCTCCTCTCACATCCCTTAGGTTGTGCCCTCTGTCTCCTGAAAGCCGTCCTCATTGTTCAGATCGTGTCAGGGGACCTGCTGTTTGTGGGTGCCTTTAATATGAAATGGGGAGAAATACTGTTTTGATTGAGGTATTATGCCTGCTGGGTTGTGATATTGCATCCATCGCCTTGTTCGGATAAATAGCAACATATCTGTATGGCGGAATGAATAAATAAAACTATGGCAGGAGGGCGGTTGGGCTGGAATTTGAAATGCCCTTCCCCAGATGTATGGATGATTTCCCAACCCATAAGGAGTCCTTTTAATCGCCTATTTCTTGCCCTCTCCCCCCAAGTAAGAATACACTGCCAGCAGAGTTCTTTATTTAATTGGCGTTGGTTTTTAGTGACCCTGATTGAATTTGAAATTGTAAGGCTGAGAGAGGATTTGCAAAACATTTGAATACATTTTATTTGTGGTATTGTTTTGGAACTGGCAGGAGTTTGTCTTTTTAACCAGCGAGGTTAAGGTCATAAATTTTTTTTTTTTTCCTCAAAAAAGCGAAGGCTGGCGGCCCCGAACGAGCAGCTGTTGTTTTGTAGCCTTGTCCCCCTTTGGGGAAAATGTAGGTGAGAAATGTCACTTCTCCTTTTTGCTCATTTAGGTGAGAGAAGCAGCAATTGAGACGATTACAGCAGCTATGCTTTTAAAGCCGCGAGGGGACGGGATGCTTGTGTCTAGACGTAACCCGGTGTTGTTTCTTTTCTGTCCTTGCAGCCTCGCAGAAGGACGTTCCTGCTGCACCCCTGGAGGAACTGGCCTACAGACGGTCTCTGCGAGTGGCCCTGGATGTTTTGAACGAGGCAACGAGCTTGAGTCAAGGAAGCTCTTCGGGAGAAGTAGCAGTGGCCCCGTCTCAGAGCGAGAAGCCTGGAGAGCCAGCTTCCTCGCCCTGCGTCTCTAACTTGTTCTCTTTTTGCCGTGAGGACCCATCGGATGGTCCTGGACCTGAGGGCAGTGAAGGTGGATGGCAAAGCGTGTCCCATTCACTGACTTGTACGAAGGGTCTCAGGTACAGAGCAGACCTGAGGAGGGTGCTGGAGAAAAGGGACAGCCCTCAAGCCCTGCTGGTTTCTTCAGCCAGAGGTCATTCGAGAACACTCCAGAAAAACTGGAGAAACCCGAGGAAAAAGGAAGGACATTCAGCAGAGAAGTCCGGCTTGTGCGAGGATGTGCCCTCACTCTCCGAGGGAGCTCCTGAAATAGAGAAGGAGAAAAAGGCAGGGGGCCCAACAGCTCTGCCTTCGCCTCCCGCAGCCGTACAGAAGGGTACAGGCGGGCAGGCCCAAGGGGACCACTCCTTCCGGCCGGCCGGTGGCCTCGCCATGCTCCCACCCTGGCGGAAGAGGGCGGCTGACGCCTGCCAGGGGACCAGGGCCCGTCCCCGCAGGGCCTGCCTGGGTGCTGGAAGATGCCCCGCCAAGAGGCTGTGCCTGGACAGCCGCCAGGGCGCGCCTGCATCGGGATTACCGACGGGGGCGGCGCGGCCCCCCAGCCGGGGGCCCAGGGGGCACATGACCTTGCGCAGTGCCTCTAGATGCCACCTGCAGCTTCCTCACGCTCCTGTGGACAAAACGGGGAGCTTTCGTCTGCCAGTTTCTGAGAAGGCGGAGGAAGGTAAAAGTGTCTCAGTGGAGAGTTGCGCTGCAGTGCCCAGGAGCGCCGAGGGTGGAGTTAGGGTCTCCAGCTGCCGGTTCTGGAGGCAGCCCTTGTATGTTTTTAACCAGCTCTTAAGGAGATCATTACTAAAATAGATGCGGAGCAGAGCTGCCCTGATTCCTCTTTTTCTGTCTCTCGCTCTGGGCTATAATCACGTCAGCTTCTCCCAAGGATTTGTGTTTTATTTCTGTTTTGAACCAGAGGGTGCGGAGTAGGGGCCTGGGTGGAGTGTGGCGGGGCGGCTGTGTGTGATTGTGTGACGGAGGCCACTGGAAGCCTGGTGGCTGTGATGTGTCGCGTCTGCTCCCCGAGGATTAACTCTTAACAGAAGCAGTAACGCGTTCCCATGTCAGTGGGCAGGAATCTCGGCAGATTATCTCACTTGAAAGCCTCCTGGCTTTTTAAGAATGCCTGTGCAGATGTGCAGATATCTTTTTTCACGGTTGCAGTCATGCCCTGTGATTTTCCTCATTTTAACCTTGGTCATCTGACTTATTTTTGAATTGCTAATTCAGAAATCCTAATACTGCAAAGTTGAGTATCTTGAAATCCACTCTCTGCACCCTTAGATGTAGGTTTCTGTCTTTCTCTTAAACTTCTTTTGGAGGCCGTCACCTCAGCACATCTGAAAGCTGCAGGGAAGGAGTGTACCTCTTCGCCATCTTAGAAGAGACAGTGCCTGCACCCCTGCCCTGCCCCCTGGGTGCCTCCTGGTTTCCGGTGCCCTGCTCCCTGTTTTCCATCTGGAGCTCGAGGCCAAGGAGGACTGAACCACACTGGGACATGAGGAATTCCCACCTGGAATTCATTCCGCTTCCGGCATGTTAGATCGCAGTTTCTCAGGCTTGCCTTGCATTTACGAAGTGAGAGGCATTTTCTCTCACTCTCTTTTTTTTTGAAGAAATTCCTCTTTAAAATGTACTTTAATTGAAGCACCCTCTCACATTTGTCAGCGTGAAGTTCTGCTTAACACAAAATCTTTTCTTTTGTATTGACGGTCTTGTATCACAAAATATTTTTGTGGGATGAGTCACCATGACAGTGCCTGACAGTGAAAGTCTGCTCTAACGTTGTTGACAGACCGTCAGTCTTCCGGAGAGTCCGTGGATTTCAATTCCATAAATTCTATTCTGGAGGAAGACGAGGATGAGGAGGAGCCACCAAGGATCCTTTTATACCACGGTAAGGGACGGGCAGGGCGTGCTTCAGGCCGAATGGGATTCTCGAAAGAGAGGCTGGCTGGGGTGGAAACCTCGTTGGAAACCCCGAAGGGAGGCTGAGGCCTCCTGTTTTCAGTCCTGTAGTGTGAGGAAAACCGACACAAAGGGAGGACAGACCCTTCGACCCCCGCTGGAAAGTGGCGGCTTTAATTTACCTCGAGCCCATCTCCTCCTCCCTTCAGTGGGAAGGAACTGAGCTAGGTGGGTCACAGCTACCCGTAGAATGGCACCGCGAGGGCCACCTCTGTCGGCGGTGGCCGTGTCTGTCCATCCAGCGAGGCTGCAAGTGTGCCCATGGGAGCAGCCCTCCCCCACCCCTCCCACAAGGACCTGTGTTCACCAGAGGAAAAAATGTGTCGCTTGATGTGTGAACGGGATTAGCTACAAATGCACACAAAGATTTTGAACCAGCAGCAAATGGCAAGTTGATTTCTTTCATGAACTAAGTCATCTAGACTCACATATTTTTATCTTGACATAATCTAGTCTTTATTTTTTTACCTTTTTACGTTGAGGTAATTATAGATTGACAAGGTGTGGCCCCTGGGCCCGCACCCTGCCCTCCACGGTGTTTGTGTGATGTTGTCGGGGCCCTGTCTGCAGCTGGGCAGGTGTCCTCTTGTCCATGTCCGTCTGCATCTGGGGACACTGGGTGTGTGCACCCACGTGTGCAAAGAACTGTTAAGTGGTTCTTTTCTCCCCGGACCATGGGTGCTTTCCCACCATGCCACAGTGTACTTAGAATTTCACATTCTCCCTTTTTATTACTTGATAACCCAGACGTTTTTACATTTCCACATGGTTTTCTAATTATTCTTAGTGGCAACTACTTATTATTTACTAAGGGTGGGTGAAAAGCCACCCCCACCACACCCTCAGCTGTTCTCTGTCTCGGCTCTCTCACGGTGGTGGGTGCTGGGTGCATGCATTGTGTTCTAGGAGAGCGTTTTGGCGGATCAGCTCCAAGGGCAGGTTTCCCGGCCCCCGAGGATTGTCCTCTCCAACCACCCCACAGCCGGCCGGGGTTGGGCTGCCCTTGGCTCCTCTTTTGGCGTGAGCTGTTTTTGCCCCGTTTGGTGTGGTTTGTCTTGCACAGCGGAACGTCCTGAGTGTTCACCGACCCTCGGGTGGGAGCAGCCCCTCCTCGTTTCGGAGGCTGGCATCCTCCCCAGCCTGCCTCCCTTTTGTTTGGTCTCGTTTTTTGCTTTACAGACCTTTTGATTTTTTCTTTCTTTTGTAGAAGTGTCTAAACTGATAGAATCTTTGTTCTCTGTGTCTGTTTTCTAGTTTTTTTGTTACTTGATTTTTTAAATTATTTACTCATTCTGGTGTTTTTTGGTAAAAAGTCTAAATTTGCTTCAAAAATAGTTTTGAAGATAACGCATGATCATTTAAATTGTTTTTTTTTTTCTTTTTAAGATCCAAATTTCTCGGACAGATAAGCTTCTTAGAATTTTAGTTCTTCTATTTGAGTCTTTAGTGTCTCATTTCTGATTTCATATCACTTTTTAAAAAATATTTTATTTTGGAATAATTTTAATTGCACAGAAAAGTCGCAGAGATGGTACATGGACGCCCACTGTCCCCAGCCAGCTTCCCACATGTTAACATCTTCCGAAACCAGGACACGCTGAAAAATTAACAGGGTCCCACACGCCCTTAACGAGTGCCCCTTTTTCACGTTGTCATAATTGGCAGTTAGACTCAGGAGGCTTGACTTACGAACCTTGCTGAGTGAGTTACATTCCCATCAAGTTTAAACCGTTTCACAATCGTCTTTTCTCAAGCTGTTGTAGTTGGTGCTTGGTATGGATTTGACTTGTCTATTCTTTTTGTTTTTCTTTCTTTTTTGTTTTTCCTTTTAATTCTAGAACCACGTTCGTTTGAAGTAGGAATGCTAGTCTGGCTTAAATACCAAAAATACCCCTTCTGGCCAGCTGTGGTAAGAACAACCTCCTCCGTCTCCCAGAAGTTCAGTCAAGCCCC
>PVKY010004699.1:0-18741 GCA_004027775.1 Bradypus variegatus
GCTCCGTGTGCTCCTGTGTCTTTCTCAGCCTCTGCTGATCTGCTGCTGCCACCGCATCGTCCTGGCTTAGCCTCCTTGCTTGGCTTTTTGTCTTTTGGGCTCCCTCCTCCTGGCTTTCTGCCCCCACTTCTCCTTTCATTCCCCTCCCCCCAGTCCCAGGGAGGCCACCTCTGGCTCCTGGTGGTCAAATAGTCTAACAACCTAGAACCTGGTAGGGAGGGGGGCAGGGCGGGAAAAAGAAGGGTTAAGGTACTAGGCCAGTGAAGCCCCTGCCCTTTTCTAGGCCGGAGCTTTCCCCCTCCAACTCCTATCCCGCCTGGGGTGGGAGGTGGGAGCTCCAGCCCTGTCACCCCTGGAGGGCAAGGTACTAGTTCCTGGTCCTCCCCAGTACTTGCTCCCCTGGTTAGCTTTGGCCCCAACTGGCTGAGTCAAAGCCAGGATGGCTACCAGCCACCAGAATGTGGTTTATGCCCTGGCCCCCTAGATGCACGGACACGCACACACGCATAAACACACACACACACACACCCCTGCCTGCCATCCCCCTCCTTCCCTCCCTTCCCTCCTTCCTTACTTAGCAACAACTCCCTGAATTCACAACAAACACTCCTGTGGGCTCCTGGTCTGACTAGGGAAAGCTGGAGGAAGCTGGGGACAGGGAGGAGGCTCTTCTCCTCATTTGTGCTCGGGAGGGAGGGGCTTCTAATCCTTCCAACCAGTCCCCCCACCCTCCCTGCTGGAGGGGACAGGAACAAAGTGGTCCTACTTCTAACTCGGGCAGTGAAGGGAATGGGGAGCAGTGACAGGTGTGGCTGGGCAGGAGGGGGCAGGGCTTGGACTCCAACCCTCACCCTGAGAGTCTCACTTGACCTTTGACCCCCACCTGGGGAGTGGGAGGGGCAGCAGACGCCTCTCTAGCCTATTGGCATCTCTCAGCAGGGACCTTGTGCTGTTGTCATGGTAACGTGTCTTGTGCCCTCCCTGGGGCCGTCTGTTAGGGACCAGGAGGAGTGAGGATGTAACGGATGGGAGTGGGCAGGCTGGGGGAGATCCAGGAACTTTGCTCTCAGGGTACCAGCCAGGCTGGACACCTGTGTTGAGGGGGTGGGGAGTGGCGCTCTCTCTTTGATCTCTTTCCTGGGCAGGAATTGTGTCCTGGAGGGAATGTCTGTGGGGTGAGCCAGCGATGCTCCCAGGTCCTTCATGGCCCAGAAGGACCCATCCCCTGGTGCATCTGTATTACGAAATGGTTAAGGACCCAATTGCTGGAGTGTCTGTGTTCAAATCCTTTTAGTTATGGGCTGTGTGCTTTGGGCAAGTTACTTAACTTCTCTGTGCCTCAACATTCATATCTGTAAAGTGGGGGTAAAAAAGACACATCCTGTAGAGTTGTTCTGAGCATTAAAAACTAGGTAATGACTGTGAAGCACTTAGGCCAGCTTACTGCTACACAGAAAATGCTCAATGAATACTAGAGACTGTCATTATTATTAGTCATAGCTCTTCACAGGAACTCTTGACCCTCCCAGGGGCTTCAGAAGGGGAAGATTTGATGGGGCAGGGGGAGCAGGGAGAGTGTAGGGGTGGGAAGAGATGGCCTTTCCAGGGCTTCAGACTCCTGGATTCGAATTATCCCCCTCTCTGTACCCTTCCACACCCACTGTCTTGCAGTCTCAATTTCCCCACCGTTGGTCCTCGTTGATATCTCGATTGCAAGTCTGCCAAGTAGCTAAGGGCCTGGAGATGGGCCCGGGGACAGGCCTGGGGAACTTAGGACTGGCCTCCCTCCCTATCTCCCCTGCATTTCTCAGGGCTGAGCCCTCCCTCCTCCAGGCCTTGGCCCTGATCAGCGTTCAGCACCCCTCCCACCACCCCATCCCCTGCTGCTCTGTTCTTTCACCAGGCTGAACAAGACATTCCGTCCTTACATGGCTACCTCCTCTCCTTCCTGGCCTAGGGGTCAGGGACCTTCCCCGGGAGTGGCAGTGTGGAGCTGTGGCATGGATGAGAGCCCTTACGCCTGCCTCAGGGGTCAGGGTCTCCTGGACTCCCTGTGCCCCATCTGGGCACTTTCCCTGAGTGTGGTGAGGCAGTGCCCAGACCTGTGACATGCACACCAGCCCAGATGGGCACACCTGGCACCCACTGGCCACAGATGGGCAGGGAGGGGGGGCATCCTCAACATCCACAGCATCTAGGGGACACCCCTGGATCACAAGGGATGAATGTGGGCAGTGCTGGAGAAACTTCTGCCTTAGCTCTGGGTTCCCTAGGGCAGGGGAGAATGCTGAGTGAAGCTATGTGGGCACAGGATGGGAGTGGATGGTAGGAGGGACTGAGGCTTAGGGAACTTTGGGGTTAGGGGCCTAGGAGTGGGCAGCAGAGATGGGGTGCCCAAAATGAGTGGAGCTATACGGAACAGTCATTGGAATCTTCCGGCGACTTGGTGTGCAAATCTCTGGACAAAGTTGATTAAGATGTGGCAGAAATTCCTGGGAGACCAGTGCTGGCCTGGATTTGGCTAGCAGGTGACCTATCTGGCCTGGTCCTGAGAGAGGTGGACAGGAGCTCCTGGCCTGGCCCCCTACCTCCTCCTGTGGCCCTGTGGGTAAGGACTCCGAGTTGGCCTAAGCCATGCCTCACTGCTGGGCTGGCCATGCTGTCTGTGCCCAGCCCCTGGGGCCTGTTCCTTGGGAAGGCTGGGGCTATTTTTGGGATTGGGCTGGGGCTCTCGGGCTGGTTTCAGATGTTCCAATGTGAACAGGAGAAAATGGGAACAGATGGCTGGAGGGTTCCGATCAGCGGGTCCTGCTGGGAGCAGGTTATTTTTAGGGCCTTGTTAACCCTTTTGGGGCTTGTGGAGTGGAGACCAGGTCTTCTCCCTAGATGAGTAGAGACCAGGTCTTCTCCCTGGACCTCCACTTTTCAGTACTTCATGCCCAGTTCCCTCTCCACCCTTCTCAGACCCCACTCTTCAAAGAGGTCCAAGGCAAGAGAGTTGGCTCAAGCTTTCTCTCAGCCAAAGCAGTGCAGGGTGACAGCCAAGGGTGCCTGGTAGAACATCTGAGCCCTCATCCATCAGGCCCATGCAAGGATAGGACTCAGGCCACTGCTGAAGGGACTCCCTCTGCACTTGCCTTGTGGAGTTTCGAGACGCAGCCCTGCCTGTGAGTGACAGAGTAGACCGCCACTCTGTGGGCCCATACTCCGGGTTTGAGTGTACGTCGGTTAGCAGCGTGATGCCCAGGGCACTGCCTGCAGAGGGAGCTGGTCTCTGCAAGGAGGGCAGAGGAAAAGCCCTGTTTTTTTACTTGGTGTCACTATCATGATGCTGACAGGCTCTGTTCACTTGGATATTTACTCAAAGGGCAAATATCGAGACAGTGCCCACCCTTACAAAATGCCCATGTGTTTGGTGACATGGCAGGAGGTAGAGAAGAAGCCACCAGGGCCAGAGATGGGTGGCAGAGAGCTGGGTGTGTCTTAGGCATTCTGTGAGATACTTTCACTAATATGATCCTCATTTTCAGAGGAGGGACCTGAGACCAGAAGGGCTAAGAGATGGACAAGGTCTTGTAGCTCAGAAGGGCAGGGTGTGATTGGCACCTGCCTGCCTGCAAGGGACCCAGGCCCAGAGGCAATGCTGCCCCGGGCACCCGACTGCCCCAGGGAGCAGCTTTATAGAATGGGTGTGGGAAAGGAGGCCTGTAGGCAGGGGACCCTGCCTGTCACTGCTCTCACAATCCCCTAAGCCCTCCTTGCCTGAGGGTGCCAGGGCTGACACCAGAAACCCCATTTGGCCTTCCTGTCTTCCCTGCAGGAGGATCACAGGCACACATCCTGTCTCATCACCCCCATCCCCCAGCCCGGCCCGGCCCCGCGTGCCCCTGCTTCCTGTAGAGTCAGGGCAGCCTGGATCTCAACGTGGGCAGCCTCGAGGGCCGTCCTGGCACTGCTAGTGCCAAGAGTTTGGGCCAGGCCGGCAAGGTGGGGGGGCTGGGAGGATGCCTCTGCCTCTGGCAGTACCTGGGGGAGCCGGCAGGTGCTGGGTGAGGGCCCGCCCGCAGTGTGGTGAGCCAGCTCTGCCAGCAGTCTGCCCGCAACCCGCAACCCGCTCCTCCCACAATGGCCCCATTGTTCCCAACAGTCAGGCAGTTTGGAGGAGGTTCCTGGGCCACCCATCCCCCCCCCACCTCCCCAAACAGGGGCCAGATTAACCCCTTGGAGGGTAGAGACCAGGTGAGGGCCCGTGGGAGTAGCCACTGCCCATCCTTCCCTGTTCTGGAAAGCTAGGCTTGGAATTCACCCTTCTTCCCAAGTGCACCCAGCAACAGGGCACCTCCTGGGATTGGGGTCTCCCACAGGATAGGGAGCAGCACTTTGACCCTCTCCCACCTCCACCCTGGTACAGGTGCCAGGGGGCAGGAAGTGCCAGTGGGGTGGCAGGCGGAGACCAGATATATTTGGGCTGGTGGGGCTAATTCCAGCCACCACCGCCTGTCCTACTGGCTCTTGAGCTCCTTTCCTTCCTGTGAAACCAGAGCTGGGTTGGGCCTAGCTCAGGATTTCGGTGGATTTAAAGAGGTAGCACCATCCCTGCCAGCCTCTATTCCTCTCCCCCTCCCCAGGTAGGGTCTGGGGCAGAGAGAGGACTAGAGCGGAGGGCTTCTTGCTCCTCCCTTGCCCTGGGCTAACCCCTGGCCCTTTCCCCTGTTGGGGTACCAGACTCTTGGCACTCCTCTCTCCCAGGGCCTTGGGCGGGTGGGGTGGGCGGGGGTGGGCTGTGGTTTCCTGTGTTGGCTGTTTGTGCCTGGCCCAGAGTGCCCGCCGCCTGCCTGGGCTTCCTGCCCTGTCTTGTTTCCTTGTGCCCCCCACCCCCTCTCCACCCCCACTGCCCCATGGGAGGAAGCAGCCAGGGATTGGGCGGCAGCCTTTGGGGAGCACCCCACTGCCAGGGCAGCCTGCTGCCGAGGCCCAGCTACCCTGGGCACTGGCTAGAGGAGCCGAGAGAAGTTGGGTGACCTCAGGCCTGTCCAGACAACGCCACTTGTCCCCACAGGCTCCAGAAGGGACAGGAGGCACCAGAGTGGGCAGAATTCCCCAGAAGCACCCTGTTCAAAGATCCCAAACTGGAAAGGTCTGAGAGCAGGAGTTTCCGCAGCCCTGCAGGGTTGGGGTGGCCCGACCCTGGGAGTGCAGGTGGGGTGGGGCTGGAAACTCCCAGGCAAAACCTCCCAAGCAAAAACTCTGATTTGCATGGTCTCCTTTGGCAGGGGCTGCGGGGAAGTGGGGAGAGCTGCTAGGAACCAGGGCCAGGGGAAGGCCCCCTGAGCCTGGAAGTCCCCACCTAGAGGGTCCCAGAGCAATACCTGGTCCCTGAGCAGGTTTCCTGCTGGGCCATGGATCCTTGACCTCCCCGCTGCCGGGTGAGTCACCATCTCAGGAAGAGGAAGTGACCTGGGTGGCAGAGGGGAGCTTCTGGGGACCAAGGAGTCTTGACACCCAGGGAAAAGGGGACTTGGGAATTGGCTGTCTTGGGGGGTGGGTCTCCATGAGCCAGAGGCTGAGGGTCTCACCCCCACTGCTTCCAGCAGGGCCCTGGCCTTTCACCCATCACAGGGGCTCCTGACAGTGCTTTTTCCTCTAAGAGGTGCCTGTCTACTGTATGTATGTGGGAGCAGGGATCCCCCAAACCATTTTCCCACTGCCTCTTTGGAGTGGCTCTCAGCCAGGTAATGAGACTGCTGGGCAGATGGGCTCCCAACATGAGGGCAGCTGGGAACAGGCAGGTTGCTACGCCATTGGGCATCTCCATGGTGAGTATAGGGCTGGTATATCAGACCTCTAGGTGCTGGACAGCCAAGCCTTCCTGGTCTCCTTCCCCCAGCCAGGGTCAGACCCTTAGGCTGCTCCTCCTCCCCCAGTTAGAGGGGAGGACATAAGATGTCAGGCTCTTTGCCTCAGCAGCCTCCAGGCGCCATTTCTCATGGGCTTGCTCCTGGCCTTTGACTCAGGTGACTCACACCTGCTCCCGGGTTTGTGAGCATGTCACCCCTCCCCCCTCCGCGAGGAAGCCACAGCGCAGCACTGCGTTCCCAGTGCCCCATCCTTTTCCTCTCACCCATCTCAGGGGCTCCTGGCCTAGTGTGGGGAGGCCCCCTTTACTCATTGTTTAAAAACTGCATGGTTGGGAACCAGCCCTCCTTCTTCCCATTCCTGAGGCTCCCAGGTCTCTTCTGGGATGGTGAGTGTGCAGAGCAGGAAGGGTCTCTGGGAGCCGGGACAGGCTCCTGGAGGGGGGAGGGGGTTGAGATGGGAAAGTTCTGACTCATCCGTGCTTGTGCTTGACTCAGCTCGCCCTGCGTCTGGGTGGGGGGAAGGGGGCAGAGTTCCAGAGGGGAGGGTGACTCCAAACTTCTTCTGGGGAGGGGCCTTGGTCTGACTGGGGCCACTGCGAAGACTCATTTTCTAAGAGCCCTTCCCCCAATTAATACAGGTCCCCAATTTTTGAGGCTGTAAACCTATGAGGTAGCGGGGGCTGGGCATGGCAGCTGGAATGCGGGAAGCCCACCTATCAGGTGGAAGCAAAGATGCCTGGAGGGGCACTCCAGTGTAGGGAAACGAAGGAGCTCTGAACCGGGGGTCCTGGCACTGCCACTTCCTGATCACATGACCCAGGGGACTGCTCACTTCCTTTTCCCGTACCCCAGTTTCTCCTGAAATGGGGATGACGATATCTCTCAGGGTAGTTTTGAGGACCAGCATGGTGGTGAGTTTGAAGGCACTGTGACTCCCCAACCTGAGGCACAGATCAGCCATAGGCCTGTCCTAAGCCCCAGTGCCTCAGCTCTGTCCTGAGGGCCTTCCAGCCTTGAGGGGGTGTCATGAGGCCAGGGAGGGGGGGAGGGGACAGCCTGGCTGTGTTCCAGCCAAGCCCTGGACTTTGGAACCTTCCCCTGAGGAGCTTGCTCCCCAGAGACAGAGCCCTAGCTCAGCAGGGAAAGCTCATGTGCCCTCGGGGTTAAGTTAGGGTTAGACTCCCACAGGGTCATGGGTGGGGGCCCCTCAGCAGGGAGGCTCAGCCTCCAGCCTCCAGCCTCCCTGCAGGAGCACCAGGGGTGTGCACCCACTGCTGGCTGGGCCTGTCTGTGCAAAGCTCTGGTCCACTGGGCCCCAGGCGCTTCCCTTCCCCTCCCCTCCCCCAGCCCTCACCGGGATCTGCTGGAGGGGGAGGGGGCAGGTAGTGCCGGGAGCGGTTGGGTGAGGTTGCTGATGTGTTTGTTGGTGTATCTACGGCCCCGTGGTGTTCCTTTGTCACTACCAGGCTCAACCTTTTCTGGCTCCCTCGTGGCTGGGCCTCAGTCTTTTCATCTGATAAATGAGTCCGCGATCTCCCTCGGGTGCCCCGGGCTGTTTCAGTCACTCCCACTTTGGCCGGTGCTTTCCTCGCCTGCCCTCCAGCAAATCACGGCATGTTGGGCCTGAGCGCGCGTCTAGGTTGCTGGGCTCCGTGCGTGGCTTTGTCTCCCTGTCCACGTGTTAGTCGTGAATGCATGTGAGTCAGAGTTCGGGTGTTTGTCAGCATCAGAGCCCCTGCCTCGCAGGGCCCAGGGCCAGCCTGTGTCTCGGGATGTGTCCGTGTGTCTGTCCGTGTGCGCGCGCGTGCGTGAGGCCGGGAGGGTCGCACTGCAGTCCTGTCAGCCTCCCGCTCCCCGGCTCCCTCGCTGGCTCTCCTGTTCGCTCGCTCTCGGCCTCTCCGCTCGCTCGGGCTCTGCCGAAGGGGGCGGGTGGGGGTACAGGGGTGGGGGGAGGGGAGGCTCCTGCATTCTTGCGGTTGGGGAGGAATCTGAGCCAGCGTTACTGGTCTCCAGAAGGGCCCAGCTGCTGCCCCAGGGCCCCGCCAGGCCTCCCGCTGCCCGCCCGGGCCTGCTGGGATGGGCACGGGCTAGGCCTGGAGCCGGGGGCGGGGCAGGGCATGGCCCCCACCCCTGGCCCCCTCAACGGCTGGGGTGCCTTGGGGCAGGGTGCAGCACTGGGGGACGGGGCGTGAGGGGTTCCCCACCCTGGGCGAGGGGTGTGCCAGGGAGTGGGAGACCCCCAGGGGGCCAGAGCGCCAGCCTACGCTCTGCAACTTGTCCTTTTAGTGAATTCTGCCTCTGCAGCCTGGGGCCATTGCTAGAGACTACAAGCTCCCTGAGGGTAAGGCGTGGGAGGACCCCGGCTGAGATTGGCCTCTGGGATTGAGACGCCCCCAGCCTAGGAGTCCTCCCCTTCCAGTCCTACCCTACCCCATCCAGTTCCCCAGTCCCAGAGCCCTTGGGTCCTCCCTTCTCCCCTCCCCCCTCCCCTTCCCGCACCCCCTCCCCAAGTTACAAGTTTTCTCTTTGGGGCTTGTTGCTGCAGTCCCTGCTCCAGTACCGAGTACCTGGCTGGGCCCTGGGCACGCACGGGGGCCGTAGCCCCACTGTGTGTGGGAGCCATGAGGATCCTGGCTAACAAGACAAGGTGTGTGGGTGTCGTGGAGGGTGGGGTGTGTGTGTGTGTGTGTGTGTGTGTGTGTGGACTCAGGGGAAGGGAAGGGCCCGGTAGGGCCCTTGGAGAGTTCGCTTCCCCTGGGCACTTCCAGGCCACCAGGGGGCTGAAGGGCAAGGGCAGTCAGAATGGGAAGGCCTGCTGGGAGACAGGAGCCGGCAGCCAGCCTTCCTGCCCTGGCTCGGAGTGGAGGGGACTGGCAACCAGCGATGCCTGCTGCTGCTAGTCCCCTGCAGCACTTCCCTCCATAAAACTGAGCAGACCCCAGCCCACCCCACTGTTGGTCCATTGGCAGGAGGTGGGAGCCAGAGTGGGGGCGGTGCCTGCCTCCCTCCCCCTCCCCTGGAGAAGCCAGCAGACGGGGCCAGGCGGCAGCAGCAGGACAGCAGAGCTGAAATAAATCTGAGCTGGTGTGGAATGAGGGGGGATAAATATCCTCTCCCGTGATGTGATCTTTCCAGCGGCTATTAATAGGTCTCCGGGGAGGGGGAGGTGGTGGGGGTGAGCGGGCTGGAGCTTAAAGGGCCCACAGCCTAGGCTGCAGGAATCCTTGGCTTTGAGCCGCACTCCAGTCTGCCTGACACACACACCACCCCCCTCCCCCTTTCCTGCTGCTCCTATGGCCAGCAAGGCCTGTGGGGGCCGGCTGACCCTCCTCAGGCCTTCCCCTCCCCTCCCACTCTGGGGAACTCTGGAAGAGTGGGTACCACTCTCAGGTGTGCATCTTCCCCACCTCCCACAGGGAATGAGACTGGGGTTTAAGCAGTGATCCCCAGATCCCGTGGCCCTTCCCTGCTGGTGTTGTGGCACGTGGGAATGAGTTGAGGTTTGGGTTTAGGTCTGGGATCTTGGGAAGAGTCTGGAAACAGCAAACCCTAGAAGTGAGGATGCTTAAGTTTGGGTCAGCTGCTAATGGACATGGATTGCCACGGAAATTTGCAGTCTGATGGACGTTGGGGCTGGTGGTGGTGATGATGGGGTTCTGCCAACTTAAGGCCCTGGTTTTCATTTGAATTCTGTGTGTGTGTGTGTGTGTGTGTAGGTTTGCCCCATCTCTACTCCCCAAGGTGGATAAGCCACCAGCCCTGTCTGAGGGAGGTAGGGAATAGCTGGTGGTTTTGTGATGCCACTCAGTTCCCCTCCCCCATTAGGTGAGGCAGGATGGGGCAATTAGAATCTAGGGACACCTAGCTCCTTGCAAGAATAACTTTTTCACATCTCTCCCACCTTCTCCCAGGTTACCCCACCCCAGGAGGAGAGAAGCTCCAGGGAGCCCGCCGCTGTCCCCTCGCGGCCACTGCCCCCCTGCCCCAGCCAAGCCAATGCACCCAGAAAATAAATTGACCAATCATGGCAAGACAGGGAATGGCGGGGCCCAATCCCAGCACCAGAATGTGAACCAAGGACCCACCTGCAACCTGGGCTCCAAGGGCGTGGGGGCGGGGAACCATGGGGCCAAGGCCAACCAGATCTCACCCAGCAACTCAAGTCTGAAGAACCCCCAGGCAGGGGGGGGCCCTTTCAGCTCGCTCAAGGGCAAGGTGAAGAGAGAGCGGAGCGTGTCTGTGGACTCTGGAGAGCAGCGAGAGGCTGGGACCCCATCCCTGGATTCAGAGGCCAAAGGTACCCCTCATTTCCTGTTCCTTGAGGCCCCCAGCAGCCTCCATAGTTCAAAGCCCAAGCTTGCTGGGAGCCTCTTTGCCTAATGCTCACCCCTTGTTGCCCTCTAGCATTTCTGTAGATCCAACCTTTCTCTTACCCCCCATCAGGCAGACCAGCTAGAAGCCTGGTCATTCTCTCAAGCTGGGCTTGGCCAGGGTGGAGACTTCTGACCCTTAGGTGCCACCCATGGAGGGGACCACCCAGAGGGATGGAGCTTGGGACAGAGGGGCTTCTGGTCCCCTGGTCCTCCTGCTTTCCCACTAGAGCCCCCTAAAAGGGAGAGGGAGGTACTCTGGGGTGAGGAGCAGACCCGCACACCTCCCAGGAGCCTCCTGGGATCCCGGGCTGCTGGGAGCCATTTGGGAGCATGCACCGGGGCTGGGAAGAGTAGCAGCAGCTTCCCCCTCCCCCCAGCCCTAATTAGAACCAGTTGTGGTTGGGGATTATGTTGTGCTTGGTGCTGGGTGGGGGGGGAGGGGAGACGGGTAGCCCGGGCGGCCAGCAAAATCAGAAACAAATGGTGGTGTGGTGGGGGCTGAGGGCTGGCAAAGTGCCCACCGTGGCCCAGGCAGTGCCCTCTGGCGAGGGGCATCTTGGAGGACAGGCCTGGAAGGCATTTCCCAGACTGGTACCCAGGACCCCGCCCCGGGTGTGGTGGGGGCAGGGCCTCTGGGCACTCGTTCTGACCCCTGCCCGCCTTCTGTCCTGCCTGGGCAGAGGTGGCACCCCGGAGTAAGCGGCGCTGCGTGCTGGAGAGGAAGCAGCCCTACAGTGGAGACGAATGGTGCTCGGGACCTGACAGCGAGGAGGACGACAAGCCCATAGGGGCCACCCACAGTGAGTGCCCATTGGTGCCAGGATGCTGTGGCTGATGGCGCCCCAGGGAGTGCCCTAGGACATTAGAGAACTGGGCAAGGAGTAGCAACAGTCAGGAGCCTGGATCCTGCTCTCCCCTGCCTCTTGGACTCCATCCCTCCCTCCAGTCCCTGTCTTCCAGGTGCTCAGTGGGCCCCTCTCCCTGAGGACCTAGGTCGGGTGGGGTGAACCTCTGGTGGCCCCTTCCTGGCCAGCCACCTACACTCTACCCATGAATTCCTGGTCTATGCTGCCACCTACTGGTCAGTGGAAGGAGGGCCAGTATCTCTGGAGATGGACAGTTGGCTCTTTTGTGCAAAGCTGTGCTAAGCCTGGGTTAGAGCTGACACTTGGCTGCTTCCCTGGCACCATTCCCTAACCTCTCATTGACTCCTGGAAAGTTCCCGGATGCACCACCAGGACCATGAGGTGTGGGTCGGGATGGATGCCTGCGTCTCTTGTTTATTTATGGACTGAGTGTGTATTTGGGCCTTCCACAGGTCTGGGGGACAGCAGTCACAACCCCTGCCTTGGGGAGCCAACAATGCATACGAAAATTAGCCAGAGAATGTTAAATCATGGACTTCTTGGGGGCAGGGACCACAGAATGAAGGAAGAAAAAAAAATACATGCTGGCCACTTTCCTGCTTGGTTTTAGTTGATCTATGAGGTGGGTGCTTTTAGGATACTTGTTAGGGAGGAGCCAGGCTCAGCAGATGGGTGTGGAAGGAGTGGATAAGTTATTGAAGGGCCATGTCCATGGAGGTGGCACACAGGCTGGGACTTCAAAGGCTATCTGGTCCCAGTTCCCCCTTCCTGCTATGCTGATTGGTGGTCTACAGGCTTTTCTGGCTGAACACTTCCGTGACAGATGAGGGTCCTGCCCCCCAGGACCACAACCCCTAACCCCAGTCCACTCTTTATAACATTAGAATGCACCACTGTAGAAACATTGGAAGACACAGGGGAAGTATGAAGAAGAAATTGCTAGCATCCCGTACCCAGTGCCCAAGCCAACACTGTCACTATTCTAGTTGTACTGTCACTGGATTCTTGAAGACTTTCTCATGGAGAGGTAGCTTGACGCAGAGATTAGTGGCACGGGCTCTGCGTTCAGACTGCTTTGCTTTGCATCCTAGCTCCTCCACTTAGTATTTGTTAAATTTGGGAAAGGACTTCCGTTTCTCCATCTGTAAAGATAATACCTGCCTCAGCACAGTGTCACAAGGATTAAATGAATTGATGGGTATGACATGCGTAGAGCAGTGCTAGCTTTGATTGTTACTATTATTGTACCGGAAAGCTCCGTATTGGAATAAAAGCTGCTTCCCTCCCATAACTTGTGCTCTGTTCTGCTGTGTGCTGAGTGAGTATCTGCCTCTTTTCCCCCAGGGAAAATGGAGGTGGGTCATTAGTGTCCCCAAAGTTTGTCTCTGCTCTCTCATATGAAATGGGAGAGACAGTGTCCAGAGCAAGCAGGGCCATTATGGGATAGGACCGAGAGAGAGGGTTTATCCAAGGAGGGGAGCCGAACCCAGGGCCTGTGGGAAGCCATCCTGGTTCAAGGGCGGTGACTCATTTTATATTAACTGAGTGCACTGTTAACTGTGCAGGCCAGGCACTTTGGCTTGTTTTTTTTTCCTGAGTTGGGAGTGGGTCTTGCCATTTCCTGAGACCCCCCAATGACCATCAGTAGGTATTTTTAAAATGAGAACTTGGTGTGGGATTTGTGGCCTTGGAACAAAACCTTCTCAGTGGCGAGAGTGACTCATCTACCCAGGATGGAACTCAGGACGGAACCTTTTCCAACACTCTTGACTCCGTTTTTCAGATGAGTTAGTTTGTTAGGTAGCTCCAAACTTACTGTAAAAGTATATTTCTTTGGTCTACCCCCTATGCTGTGTGGGGTTTAGTGCTTCCAATTTACAGATGAAGAAACTGAGGCTTGGAGGGACAAAGTGTCTTGTTCATAAGGTCACAGAGAGGTTAGTGGTGGAGCTGGAACTAAAAACCATTCATCATTTGGATCATCGGTTTGGACAATCTCTTTGCCTTCTCCCCTTGGGCTCACACATAAACAGACCACTGCGTGAGGGCTGGGGAGTGCCTGCCCTGGGTTCACATCCCAGCCCTGCCCCAACTAGCCATGTCACCTTGGGGGAGTTACTTCATCCCTGCTAGTCCTCTTCTTTCTCTGTACAGTGGAGTTTCTGACCTGTTCCTTCCAGGGATGTGTTGATTAAATAAAACCACATATGTAAGTATCCAGCGGAGGTTCGGGCACCCAGGAGCCTGTTGTTCGGGCCACAGGCCTCTCCCTCCTCCCCACATGGTCACCACTCTTCCCACTGGTCAAAGACTTGTCTAGAGAAAGTAAGTGTGAAAATCAGATGTGGCAGAAACACCAGATGTAGCAATGAATGACCCTGAGAAGACGCACTGGAAGGCAGCAAGCATCTCCAATCCTGGGCATCCCTGGGGTGGGATGGAGCCACGATGCCAGCTGGTTCTCCTTTCCAAATCTGGGCCACTCATCTCCCTTTCCTTCTCTCTCCTCCTGCAGATTGTAATGTAGCAGACCCCGCCATGGCGGCCCCACAGCTGGGTCCTGGCCAAGCCCCTCAACTGCCCCTCAGCGAGAGCAGCACACCAGGCCCCCTGCACGGCCCCCCGCCAGGCCTTCGGGCTGATGCCCCTGGGTCCGGGGGTGGGGGCGTCCCTGGAAAGCCTCCTTCCCAGTTCGTCTATGTCTTCACCACCCACCTGGCCAACACGTAAGTGCCTTGAGGGAGGCTGAGTCTGCTCTGTCTGCCCAGCCTTTAGGGGTCCTACAGGGGTCCAGGACTGAGTACAAACCCTCAGCTTGGGGACCTGAGCCAGCACATGCCAGGGGTTGAGCTGGGTTGGGTTGTCTTGGAGAGGGCGGGAGGTCCCTCCTGCCCACCCCTCTGAGCCCACCATGCCTGCTCTCCCGGGGCAGGGCGGCGGAGGCTGTGCTCCAGGGCCGGGCAGACTCCATCCTCACCTACCACCAGCAGAACGTGCCTCGGGCCAAGCTTGACCAGGTGAGTGTGGCGCCTCCGAGGACACTGGGATTGGCTGGGGCCTCCCCTTACCTGTCTCACACTCCATCTCTGTTCCTCCTGCAGGCTCCCAAGGTGCCACCCACCCCTGAACCGCTACCCCTAAGTACGTCATCAGCAGGCACCCCGCAATCCCAGCCCCCTCCGTTGCCACTGCCGCCACCTCCCCCTGGCAGCGCCCCCCCGGCCCTACCCCCAGAGGCGCCCCCTGAGGACACCAATCAGGACCTGACGCCCAACTCGGTGGGGGCTGCGAGCACAGGCGGTGGGACCGGGGGCACCCACCCGAACACCCCCACAGCCGCCACCGCCAGCAACCCTCTGCCTCCTGGAGGAGACCCCAGCAGCACCCCTGGCCCTGCCCTGCTGGGGGAGACCACCACAGGAAATGGGCAGCGCAGCCTGGTGGGCTCCGAGGGCCTGTCCAAAGAGCAGCTGGAGCACCGGGAGCGTTCCCTGCAGACACTGCGAGACATCGAGCGGCTGTTGCTCCGCAGTGGGGAGACAGAGCCCTTTCTCAAGGGGCCCCCTGGAGGCGCCAGCGAGGGGGGGCCACAAGCACAGCCCCCTGCCGCCCCCCAGCAGCCGCCCCCAGCCCCTCCTGGTGGGCTGAAGAAGTATGAGGAGCCCTTGCAGTCCATGATTTCGCAGACACAGAGCCTGGGGGCCCCTCCACTGGAGCACGAAGTGCCTGGGCACCCGCCTGGCGGGGACATGGGACAGCAGATGAATATGATGATGCAGAGGCTGGGCCAGGACAGCCTGACACCTGAGCAGGTGGCTTGGCGCAAGCTGCAGGAGGAGTACTACGAGGAGAAGCGGCGGAAAGAAGAGCAGATGGGGCTGCACGGGGGCCGCCCTCTGCAGGACGTCATAGGCATGGGTGGCGTGATGGTGAGGGGGCCACCGCCCCCCTACCACAGCAAGCCTGGGGAGCAGTGGCCGCCCGGAGTGGGTGCCCAGCTCCGGGGGCCCATGGATGTTCAAGACCCCATGCAGCTGCGGGGGGGGCCTCCCTTCCCTGGGCCCCGCTTCCCGGGAGCCCAGATGCAGCGGGTGCCCGGGTTTGGGGGCATGCAGAGTTTACCCATGGAGGTCCCCATGAACGCCATGCAGAGGCCTGTGAGGCCGGGCCTGGGCTGGACCGAAGACCTGCCCCCCATGGGGGGTCCTGGCAACTTTGCCCAGACAGCTGTGCCCTACCCAGGTGGGCAGGGCGAGGCAGAGAGGTTCATGACGCCTCGGGTTCGCGAGGAGCTGCTGCGGCACCAGCTGCTGGAGAAGCGGTCCATGGGCACGCAGCGTCCCCTGGGCATGGGCGGCAGTGGCATGGGGCAAGGTGTGGAGATGGAGCGGATCATGCATGCACACCGGCAGATGGACCCGGCCATGTTTCCAGGGCAGATGGCTGGGGGTGAGGGCCTGGCGGGCACGCCCATGGGCATGGAGTTTGGTGGGGGCCGGGGCCTCCTGAGCCCCCCCATGAGGGAGGTGGACGCCCCCATGGGGCCAGGCAACCTCAACATGAACATGAACGTGAACATGAACATGAACATGAACCTGAACGTGCAGATGACCCCGCAGCAGCAGATGCTGATGTCACAGAAGATGCGGGGCCCCAGCGACATCCTGGGGCCCCAGGGCCTCAGCCCCGAGGAGATGGCCCGGGTTCGGGCCCAGAATGGCAGCGGCATGATGGGAGGCCCGCAGAAGATGCTGATGCCCACGCAGTTTCCCAGCCAGGGCCAGCAGGGATTCTCTGGGGCCCAGGGACCCTATCAAGGCATGCCCCAGGACATGAGCAGTGCCCAGGACATGTTCAGCCCTGAGCAGAACTCACTGCCCCTGGGCAACGTGGGCACCACCCGGCTCAGCCACATGCCTCTGCCCCCAGCATCCAATCCTCCTCCCGGGTCCATGCATTCGGCCCCAAGCCGGGGGCTGGGCCGGCGGCCATCAGACCTCACCATCAGTATTAACCAGATGGGCTCGCCAGGCATGGGACACCTGAAGTCACCCACCCTGAGCCAGGTGCACTCGCCCCTGGTCACCTCACCGTCCGCCAACCTCAAGTCACCCCAGACCCCCTCGCAGATGGTGCCCTTGCCTTCCGCCAACCCGCCGGGACCTCTCAAGTCACCCCAGGTCCTCAGCTCCTCCCTCAGCGTCCGTTCTCCCTCTGGCTCACCCAGCAGGCTCAAGTCCCCCTCCATGGCGGTGCCTTCTCCGGGCTGGGTCGCCTCGCCCAAGACAGCCATGCCCAGCCCTGGGGTGGCCCAGAACAAGCAGCCACCTCTCAGCATGAACTCTTCCACCCCCCTGGGCAACATGGAACAGGGTGAGTCCACTGGGCCAGGCAGGCGGGCTCTGGGCTCTGCAGCGGTGGGAACCTCAGGCGGGGGCATTCCTGCCGGGGCAGGGGGCGAGTTGAGGTGTCTTTGTCCCTGGGGCCCGATGGTGGTGGCTCTGCTTGTGGGGCTTCTCAGGAAGCACCATGCTCATCTCCCAGGCATTTGAGGGGGTAGTGCTTGGGATCTCCCCACTGCCCAGGACCCTGAGGTTGCCAGAATTGCCTGAAGACAGATGTGCTGTGATGATGATGGGGGACTGTATTCATTGTGTTCAGTGGGACATCTGAAAGAGGTATCCCTGGAAGGGTCAGGTAGCGATAGAGGAAGCGGACCTCTTCCTGAACCCCTTCCCACCTGCCGTCTCCCCACTTCCGCAGGTGCTCTCCCACCTGGCGGCCCCCGGAGCAACTCCTCCGCACCCCCTGCCAACCCTCCCAGCGGCCTCATGAACCCCAGCCTGCCGTTCACCTCCTCCCCGGACCCCACGCCTTCCCAGAACCCCCTGTCCCTGATGATGTCCCAGATGTCCAAGTATGCCATGCCCAGCTCCACCCCGCTCTACCACAATGCCATCAAGACCATCGCCACCTCGGATGATGAGCTGCTGCCTGACCGGCCCCTGCTGCCCCCGCCGCCCCCGCCACAGGGCTCCGGACCAGGTGTGGGGCCCGGGAGGGGCTGCGGGAAGGGGAGCCGCATGGGCACCGGGTGGGCAGTGCCCACCTTCCCCTACTTTCGAAGGGCCCCGGGTGTGGGGTGCCATAGCCCATGAGTCAGTGTCCGCTTGCAGTAGGTGTTTAGTGAAACCAAGCCCAGAGCACCAGGGTGTCTTTGCAACGCCCACCGACATGTCCGTGGCAGAACAAGGCCAGAACTTCGATCTCTTGGCTTCTAGCATCAATGCTTGGAGTCCCTTCCTGTGCAGGGTGGGGGAAGTCCCCACCCCAGCCCCACCCTGACTAGGGAGCAGGGAAGTTCTGAGTTCTGTACCTTCCCCCAGCCTGGGGCACCCAGCTCCTGACCCCCTCCTCCTCTTTCCCCACAGGGATCAGCAACAACCAGCCCACCCAGATGCACCTGAACTCAGCCGCTGCCCAGACCCCCATGGGCATCAACCTGCCAGGCCAGCAGCCCCTGTCCCATGAGCCCCCGCCTACCATGTTGCCCTCCCCCACCCCTCTGGGCTCCAACATTCCACTGCACCCCAATGCACAGGGGACAGGAGGCCCCCCTCAAAACTCCATGATGATGGCTCCAGGGGGCCCAGACTCCCTGGGGGCCCCCTGCGGCCCTGTGCCCAGCTCTTCCCAGGTCATGTCCTTTCCCCCTCGGCTGCAGCAGCCCCACGGTGCCATGGCCCCCAGCGGGGGTGGGGGCGTGGGGTCTGGCCTGCAGCAGCATTACCCCTCAGGCATGCCCCTGCCCCCCGAGGATCTGCCCGCCCAGCCGCCAGGCCCCATGCCCCCCCAGCAGCACCTGATGGGCAAAGGCCTGGCTGGGCGCATGGGTGACGCGTACCCACCAGCCGTGCTCCCTGGGGTGGCCTCCGTGCTGAATGACCCCGAGCTGAGCGAGGTGATCCGGCCCACCCCGACGGGGATCCCTGAGTTCGACTTGTCGAGGATCATCCCCTCCGAGAAGCCAAGCAGCACCCTGCAGTACTTCCCCAAGAGCGAGAACCAGCCCCCCAAGGCCCAGCCCCCCAATCTGCACCTCATGAACCTGCAGAACATGATGGCGGAGCAGACCCCCTCGCGGCCCCCCAACCTTCCGGGCCAACAGGGCGTCCAACGGGGGCTCAACATGTCCATGTGCCACCCCGGACAGATGTCCTTGCTGGGCAGGACAGGTGTGCCCCCACAGCAGGGCATGGTGCCCCACGGCCTGCACCAGAGCGTCATGTCCCCTCCACAAGGCCTTATGACCCAGCAGAATTTCATGTTGATGAAGCAGCGGGCTGTGGGGGGCGAGGTCTACAGCCAGCCCCCCCACATGCTCTCCCCGCAGGGTTCCCTCATGGGCCCCCCACCCCAGCAGAACCTCATGGTGTCCCACCCGCTGCGGCAGCGCAGCGGGTCCCTGGACAGCCAGATGGGCTACCTCCCAGCGCCGGGCGGCATGGCCAACCTGCCCTTCTAGTGGTCCCTGCTGGGGCCGGAGCTGGAGGCAATAGTGCAAACACGATAACCTTCGAGACCTTTCTTCCCCTCCGGTGTTGGGATGGCCTGGGTCGGGGGTGGGGTGGTGGGGTGGGAGGG
>PVKY010004700.1:0-18751 GCA_004027775.1 Bradypus variegatus
TGGTGGGACCCCAGTGGGGAGAGGGATCCGTGGTGCCTTTTATACACACCTATGGGTTGAATTCATTCCGGGTCAGGGGCTTGGTTGGATTTGCAGGCATGCTCGGGGGATGCCCAGGGCTCTCTGGGGATGGAGTTGTAGGTGACTAGGAGCCGAGGAGGGGCTCTAAGATCAGCAGGGGCTCTGACACGTCCTGCTGGGGTCCCTGTACCCCCTCTGCTCAGGGGCTCCATCCATCTGCCTTCCAGACACTTCCAGACCTCACTGTGAGAGCCTTCACCCATTTTCTGGCATGTTTCTCCTCACCACAGTGGGGCTGGGCTCTGGGGACCGTTTCCCCAACACTGCCTGGGTGGGAAGTAGAGGCAGGATTTTCACGCCCCCTGCAGCCTCTCCCCTCACCTCGGGGGGCACGTCTGCACCTATCAGGGCACCGGGCAAGAACTGGAAGCCCCTCTGCAGGTTCTTCTTTAAGATTATGGTAACATATGGGTAACACTAAACTTGCCATTTTAGCCATTTTTAAGCATACAGCTCAGTGGCTTTAGTTAGTTCTACAGCATTGGGCAACCATCACCACCGTCCATTGCTAAAACATTTTCGTCACTACCAACAGAAACGCTGCACCCATTTAGCAATAACTCCTCCGTCCTACCCCAGCCCCAGCCCCTGGTACCCTCAAATCTTTCTGTCTCTATGAGTTGGTTTATTCTAGATAGATATTTTATGTAAGTGGAATAATATGATATTTGTTCTTGTCTGTCTGGCTTGTTTCACTCAACATGCTATCCTCGAGGTTCATCCATACTTGTCACATGCTTCAGGACTTTGTTCCTTTTTACAGCTGAATAATATTCCGGGGTACAGATATAACACATTTGGCTTATGCATTCATCAGTTGATGGACACTTTGGTTGCTTCCACCTTTTGGCTATTGGAAATAATGCTGCAATGAACATTGGTGTGCAAGTATCTGTTTGAGTCCCTGCTTTCTATTCTTTTGGGGTCTAACCCTAGAAGTGGATTTTCCAGGTCTTACGATAACTAACTTTCTGAGGAACCACCAAACTATCTTCCACATGGCTGCATGTACAAGTTTTATATTCTCACCAGCAATGTACAAGGCTTCCTATTTTCCCACATTCTTGCAAACATTTGTTATTCCCCATTTTCTTAATAACAGCCACCCTACTGAGTATGAAATGAGATCTCATTTCGGTTTTGATTTTCATTTCCCTTATAGCTAATGATGTTGGGCAACTTTTCATGTGCTTATTAGCCATTTGCTTATCTTCCTTGGAGAAACATCTAGTCAAGTCCTTTGCTCATTTTTAAATTGGGTGGTTTGGCTTTTTGTTGTTGGGTAGTAGGTAGCTCTTTATATATTTTGGATATTCAACTCTTACAGGGTGTGTGATTTGCGAATATGTTCTCCCTATCTGTGGGTTGTGTTTTCATTTTCTGGACAGTGTCCTTTGAACGACAGAAGTTTTTAAACTTGATGACATCCAGTTGATCTATTTCACTCTGGGGACTGGGGAAGGAATGTAACCCCAGGAATTTGGCACAGGTGAAGGCTCAGAGGTCTGCAGAACCAGCTCTACTTCGGACTCTGCCGTAGGGCTAAAGCTGCTGCCTCGGACCCCGGGGCTGGGGAGCGGACGCTGGGGTGGGGCCGTGGTGGGAAGCCCCCCATCCCCCTGGCCTGTCCGGGCAGCCTGGCTGCAAAGGAGTCTGGGAAATGTGGCTTGTGACCTTCCAGCCCCTGGACGGGCACCAGAGGGGGCCCTGTGGGTAGAGGGAGCAGGGTTACCATATCCGTCACCCCAGGGCCCAGGCTAAGGGTAGCAAGAGGGGTCGCGGGGCACAGGGTGGGCAAGCACGGACATGCTCCATTAAGACAGTGCCCTCACAGCCCTCAACTGGGGTGCACTGAGAGAAAAACGTGCATCTACCTGCACTTTCCAGCAACGTGCTGAATCCGCCAGACTCCTGCGTGAACAGCGCAAGGCTGTAACACTGAGCCAAACGCTCAAGGTGCCTTCTCCCCATTTTAGACAGGGAAACAGGCTCAGCCTGGGAGACACATGCCCAGGGTCCTGCAGCTTGGAAGGGAAGGAACGAGATTGTAACTCAAAAGGGGGCTTTCTCAGAGCCTGTGCAGCAGGCCGGCCAAGCAGATTAGGATTATTGTAATTAACACATGGATTTGCTGGGTGGCTCCTGCTGTCTGCAAATTCCTCTTGCTGCCCCCCTCCCTGACCTTGTCTCCCACTTGCATGTGCTTTGTAAACCATCCCCCCAAAGGGCACCCGAGTCTCCCCATGCCCAAAACCTGTGAATGGGGCACAGACAGGCCCTGGAAGCCCCTCCCCTGTGTGGACCCAGGTTCAGGCGAGGCGCCCGCAGGGAGCGGGCTCCCTAGCCCAGGCTCCCCATCCTTCAGGGCAGCCCTGGGACCCTCTGAGACAGAGGACTGTCCCTCTGGAAAACCCCAGGGAAAATGCAACCTCATGATGATTCTGCAGGTTGGCATGGATCCTTGTTTCCCTAAGAAAAGGGTCCAGGGGAAGCTGACAGGGCAGGGGTTGGGGTGCAGAGGGGGTGGGGTCGAGAGGAATCCCTGGGTGCCCCAACCTCCCCAGATGCTCTGCAGGAAAGTGAGGAGGGGAGATGGCCGGGTCAGGGGCCCCCCATCTCTCAGCTGCTGGGTGGCTGGCCCTGGTCCCCCACTTCGTCTCCCTTGTCTGTAACCGAGGATGATGGAGAGAGGGGACTTTATAAGGGAGGGCATCATGACATGGCCTCGTGGAGGGCAGTGGGAGTCCAGGCCCCAGCCCCAGCCCACACAGCCTGACAAGCAGAGGGCAGCTAGAGGCAGGGACCCAGACAGGGCCTGAAAATGAAAACGAGGCGAGCCCCCCGTTCCCCTTTAATTCCTAGGTCCCCTGGTGCCCACAAGGGCTGCTCAATAGGATCCTGAAGCTCGAAGCTGTTCTAATTCAAGGGAGGGGCTCTGTGCCCCCCACATGGGTAGGGCAGGAGGAGCCTGTGCCAAGGACTTCGAATTGCAATGGCATTTTTCATCTCTACAAGTTCTAAAAGGTTCCATGGGTTGTTTTCTTCCTAGAGTTTAGGTACCTTTTCTGACTGAACGTGTCAAAATGCATGCTCGGAGGCCCTGTTTTATCCCCTCTGCAGCAGGCCGTGACCTGAAGTGTCTTTAGGGTGGAGGGCTGAGCCCTGAACTCTGGGCAGACCCTCGCTGTGGAATCCTGAGAGGAGCCTGGGATGGGGCAGGGGGTCTGTGTCCAGCCCGAAGGCTGACAATCAGATCCCCAGACCCCAAGCTGCGCGGCCCCGGGGGAGCTTCTCAGTTCTCCCCTCACCCCCCGAGCTCACTCCCCAGCTGATGAGTGCCCAGAGGCCCAGTTCCAGAGACACTGTGGTAACTGAGGGTGGGGGTACGGAGGGCAGGGGCCATGTCCATTCCAGTGACCAGACGATGACAATGAGGCCATCGTCGGGTGGCAGGCAGGGCAACCTCAGGACATGTCACATGGGGGGCTTCAGGAGGGACAGTGGGGGTGGGGAATGGGGGGAGCAGTGGACAGGTGTGCCTTGAGCTCAGACCCAGCCTCAGTTGCGCCTCTCCCCTGGGCAGTAACTTCTGCCCTCCGCACCTCGGTTTCCCCATTGGGAACATGGCGGTGAAAATGCCCCCCCCACCCCCATCCTGAGAAGTGGGTGCCGACACACATGGGTACCGGGGCAGTGCTGGCCCCACAGGCCTACAGAGGGAACAGTGGGAGGGTGGGAGATGGACAAGCACAGCATGCGGGAACAGCCTCAGTGCAGGCTCAGAGGACAGGGAACTGGGTGTTCCGGATGGGGCTGTCATGTAAGGGGGGAGGCGGGAGACGAAGCTTGCTTGGCCTTTGATGGCTAGAGGACAGGGGGACATGGGAGGGCAGCCCACGGTGGGCAGGGTTGGGGGGCAGAGGGAGACCCAGGTGTGGGAGTCCACAATGGAGCCGTGCCCTGGACCTTGGCCCCGGGCCGCAGCGAGCAGGGCCGCAGCGAGCAGTGCCGCGCGTGTCTCAAGCCCACGGTCCCTGCTGGGGCGGCCCCAGAGCCAGAAGCAACTAGAAAACTCTCCAGAGACAAGGCACCTTCCCTCCCCAGTGTGGAATGGGGAGCAAGTCGGGCTGAGGTCGCCTTGAACGTTTAATGTCATCAAGCACCTTTGCAAGGCAGAAGTCCGGGCGGTTCTTACAGAAATTATAAATAGTTAAAAATAAGCCTTTAAAAAAAAGAAATGCTCCAGGTCCCTGCGGTGGGGCAGGGCTGGGGGACGGTCCTCGCGGCCCAGCGGGGCCCTGTGGGTTGGTGGTGAGCAGGGGTCCGGCATCAGGTCAGGGCCCCCCGGGGTCATCCGCCAGAAAGGCCAGTAGGTAGCGGCTGACATGCCTCTGGAGGATGACAGGGGAGAAGCCGAGGACACGCCGGGCCCCAGGCAGCACCTTGGGGTCTGGAAGACAGAGCGGGGGGCGGGGAAGGGGGTGAAGACAACTGGACAGAAGAGGCCACCACAGCGCCGCCGCCAACCGGATGTCAAGTCTCTTCTCTCCAACGAGGCCCGATCCCAGGGAGAGGGTGCGGGGTGCTGGGGGAGCTTGTCTGCCATCGGCCCCCAGGGACGGCTGGGTCCGTCACTCAAACAACCACTCACACGCAGAGCCTCTAGGTCCTCCACCTCTCAAACTCAAGTGACTTGGTGGCCTCGCTGCTGTCCCCACAAGGGCTTGTCTTCCTCAGCTGACTCCACGGGGCGGAGGGGACATGAGATTCTGGGGGCTTGTAGTTGGGAACCCCCCCCAACCCCAGCAGCCCTGCCCTATCTCTCAGGAGCCTTGCCAGGTAGGTCCTGCCATCAGCCTCGCTTCAGAGGGGAGGAAACCGACGCACAGAGAGGCCTGTGTCTCCGCTTGGCCCTGCTTGTCGCCATGAGGTGGGCACAAGTCTGGGAAGAGGCCCCAGGTGTCAGGAGCTGCCCATGGGCCCGGAGAGGCCGGGGGTGGGTGAGGGCACCCGTGGGCTGGAGACGCACCTGGAGGGCAGCAGTACAGGAGGACAGCCAGGCCCGCAGCCACGCCAAGGCAAGCGAGGAAGCTCATGGGTCCTGGGGACAAAGACGGGCGTAAGCAGGGGTGCCAGGCCCACAGAGGTGCCAGGAGGGCCCACCCAAAGAGCACTTTGGAAGGAGTCTTTCCACCAAGAGAAAGCTAGGAGTTGAGTCTGACGGGGTGGGGTGCTGGGAGACAGGGAGAGGGGGAGAGAGAGAGAGAGAGAGAGACAGAGGGAGCAGGCTGTTACCCCTGTCACTCAGCTCGCGTCTCTCCGTGCCCGAGTCTAGCTCTGTGCAATCTGAGTTTTCTGGAGACAAAATTACAGAGCATTAGTCAGGGGGTGCCCAGGGAGGGAGGGGGGCCCAGCACCCAGGGTCGTCACCCAGACGGAAAATCCAAAGCCACTGCAGCTTCCCGGGGGCGGCCGTTCGCAGACAGACGACAGGAGGTTAACTGGGGTCGGCACTGGGTGCGGACTGCCACCCGTCATGCCACCTCCAACCTCAGGTTGCCGAGCACAGCTTGGAACCTCCTCCTTCCGTCCAGATCCCGAGGGGGCCATCGAACCCTGGCGGCCACGGGCACCAACGCAGCACAAATGTCAGCTTGTCCAGAGAGCAATGGCAAGGTGTGGGCTGCTACTTTAGGGGAGTGGGTACAGCTTTGGGCAAAGGGACTTTCCTTCCAATCTTCCCGTTTAGGCAACTGACACGCTGGACTGGAGGCCTGGAGGCACCCGGGAGCCATGGCAGGTGCTCTACTTGAAGTAGGAGGTGTGACCCAGTCATACCTGACTTGTGACCCGGTGACCCTTCAAACCCACAGGAAGCTGGCCCAGCCATTCAGGCTCTCAGCCTCTGGTCTACGGAAATACCCTCAGGTGTGGAGGTGTTCCACATCAGCGGAACATTGAGAGCAACCTCCAGCCCCGGGGCTGAATTAAGATGGGCACACCCTCCGGAATACTACGCAGCTGTGAACAAGGAGCCAGCTGCAGGTGGAGAGCTGAGATGCCATGATTTCCAAGAGCTGCCGAGTTCACAAAGCAGAGGGCACAGCCGCACGTACAGTTAGCTCCCTTTTCTGTCAAAATCAGCAGCAGAAAGAGAGAGACGGGGCAGCAGTTTTCTGTCTCTGGACAGATGGACAAGAAACTGCCTACGGTCTGGTGTCTGGGACAGAGACCCTGAACCACGAACCCACTGCATCTGAGGGCAAGGGCTTCAGACCTCCATGCCAAGGCCACCCTGCCTGGGTGGGGGGAGCTGGAGCGGCTGGGAGAGGCCTGGGCCTGGGGCTTACGCAGTGCATGCTGGCTGGGCAGGCGGCTGTGCAGGGGCTGCGCGTGGAGGCACAGGGCACGGTAGAACTCCCGGCAGTCCTGCTCGCTGCTCCGCTGCAGGTGGCTCAGGAGGTCGCAGAGCCGCACACGCAGAGACGTCTGGGGGTTCCGGAACTGGAGAACAGAAAGGCAGGTCAGACTGCTTGGGGGACTGGGGGGACCCCAGGCCACTCACCCAGCCTCAGCTCCCTCTGGGCCACGGAGCCAGCCCCCTGGGGGGGGGGTGGCAGCCCCTGTCCCAGTGTGTGCTGACGACCCGGGGCTTAGAGAGGCTGTGGGGCAAACACCGGGTAATGGCCTGACTGGAGGCTTTGAAGCTTACAACTTTGGCTGCGCAACCTCAGCAAGTGGCTTCACGTCTCTGAGACTTGGCTTCTTTATTGGCAAAAAGGAGTAAGAAACCTTCATGGGAGGGTTGTTCTAGGGAACTGAGGTGAGGGCATAAATGCTAATTTGTAATACTTTGCAGTCTATAGGAGTTCAGTTCAAATGTTTAAAAATTAAATTCTTGTACACTTTGGAGGACTGTATGTTAGTTGAATACATGTCAATAAAATTGCATTAAAAAAAAAAACTAAATCCACCTTTGGGGAGAAAAGAACCAGCTCTTCTGGTGTGTGTGATGGAAAAATATGTGGCTGTGAGTCTGGTGCCACCACTTGGTGGCAGCATACCATCTCTACATGGTGCCTGCCGGGGGACTTGAACCTGAAACTGCAGCACGAAAGAAGTACTTGGCAGGAGTCATGCCAACCTGTCACCAGGGGTATCCGCAAGGAAAGGCATGTGTGCTGGGAGGTAGGGGAGGCGGAGCTACACTTTTTTCGGTATACACTTCTTAAACTTTCCAAATTTTTTTACAATGGACGGGGGTGAGAATTTTAATGACAATAACACATGAATATGAGCTCATAACTTTTTAAATTACCATCTTACTTTAGTAACTTTTAAAAGTGGTTAAGCCAGCAGCAGGCTCCGTGTGGAATATTCCTGTTCTGCAGTCAATCTGTCTCACTCGTCCTGCAGAGCTGTATGTCCTGACCCCCAACAGCCTGCTCCGAGCGAGGAAACTGAGGCTCCAAGAGGAGGAGGGACTCCCTCGGGGTCACCCAGCTAGGAAGTGGGTGGGTGGGGACCTGAACCCCAAAGCCCAAGCCGGTCTCCGGCGTCCACCTTATACCCCCTCTCCTGGGTCACTGACCCCAGCCAAGACAACGAGGCAGCAGTCTCCTCCGCAGGCAGGACACCCCTGGCTCTCCCACATGGGGAAAGGCGGATTTGAGAGCCTGTTCTGGCCCTGCTGGATGAGCCTTCCAGAAGGAACCCAGGAGTCTGCCTTCTGAGGCCCCCTCAAAGGCTGGTGGGCAGGGGCAGGGCCCAGGCAAGGGGTCCCCCCACTGCAGCAGCCACCCCCATGGGGTGTGGCTCTGTGTCCTGGGTCCAGCCTGGCTCGGGCGCTCACAGGAGGGGCAGCCTTGGACTGTGCTGCAACTTCTGGGCCCCAGCAGAATTCTAGCAGCTCCTCACAGGGGTGGTGAGACATGGGGGTCATTTAGACAAGGAGGGCACACGGGCTGCTCTTGACGGACACCCTCAGCACCTGATATGGGGGCCCCCAAGGCTCTTATCGCTCCCCCTGCCCAGACTGGGAAACTGAGGCCCATGGGGTGACCCTCCCTGGTGGCTCAGTCCGGCCCCACGCATGGCCGTGGGAGTTCAAAGTCTCCAGACTCCCCTGGGACGTGGGGCTGTGCGTGAGAAGGCTGTGGAAGCGGTGTCCACCCCCAGCCCCGGATATCTGAAGGGACACTGAGGGCTGGCTGGTCCCCGAGCTGGGGCTGGGGCTCATTCCCTCCCGTCATTCCTGCCACATCCTGCTCAACCCATTTGGCGGATGGGGAGACTGAGGCCCGGCTGCAGGCCTTGGGCTCTGCAGCCACGTGTGCTGCCGTGCACTAGCACGTGTCGCCATGTGTCATCACGGGTTATTGTGTGTTGTCACGGGCTGTATGTCCTGCGACCCTCTCAGGGAGGGCCAGCAGCCCCGGGTCGAGGGGAAGGACGGGGGCAGAGTGGGAACGTTGGGCAATCTGGGTCACCCTGGGCAGTCCCCGGCACCCCCACCCTCACCTCCTCAGCACCTTTTCCGCCTCCCTGTCGCTGAGGACCTGCGGGTGGTAGCGGTTCAGCTGCAGCACGATGCTGTCCACCTGTTGCTCGCTCAGGCGCCCGCGTTCTGTCAAGAAAGGCGCATCCTGTACCAGGCGGTCACAGAAGGTCAGAGCTGAGGGGCAGAGAGAGCACATGGGGCAGGGTGAGTGGGAGGAGGAGGAGGATGCCCTTGGCCGCAGCAGTGGGGCTGGGGGGACCCCACGGCTGGCCCAGAGCTGGCTGCGAGCTGCTGGGAGGCCTCACTGTCGATGGAATGAGGGAGGAGCCGCGGACAGCAGGAGCCGGGGGCAGCACCCACGGGGACCCCTGTTCTATGCCCGAGTTGATCACAGGGAGTAACTCAGGCCCTCTCGGAAGGGCCCCGGGGACCCCCACACAGCGCTGTGAGGTCCCAGTGCCAAGCCGCATCAGCCCCCAGGGCTGGGCCAGTGTGAAGACACGGAAGGCTCCCTGGCTTGATAGGTTATAGAGTGGGGCCACTTCCTAGCCTCGGAAGCCTAAAGGCAGGCACCAGGCTGGGAAAAGGCCAAAGCTTTGCATGCCTGAAGGCAGGCAGCAATTTAGGTAAGGGTAAAATCCCCGGGCTCCTTCCGGGCTCCTGTCTCCTGCTCCGGCTGTCTCCCGTCCAGCCCCAAAGACATTGTCCCTTGAGATCAGAGATACGCAATCACACCTTATGGCTTTAGAAAAACTGTATCCTCCCTGAAATACCTGAAAACAGTCACATAGGAAACTACCCTGTATGCTATAGAAACCTGTAAAAATGAGTAGAATACAACTTTCTTTTGCAGGAACACAGAGATGGAGTCGGCTCCCCTCTTTCACAATTGGTGCCCCGTGTGAGGAGTTCCAGTTCTGACCACGACGTTTGGAAGCGGCGCAGTAAGTGCAAGCGAGTTGTCTCGCGGTGGGTCAGAAGTTTCAGCCACTCAATGACATGGGTCAGTCTCTCAGGGTTCCCCAGCGCCGGTATGTGTTAGTTTTACAACGGCTGCTGCAGTCTAGTGGAGCTTCTGTTTCAGAAGATAATTTGTACTCTTTATTGCATAATGTTGTTCAACATAACCCCTGGTTTCCTGAGGAAGGCACATTGGACTTAGATGTGTGGGAACACATCGGACAAAATTTAAAGTGCCACTTTGAGTGAGGACAGCAAGCTTCCTCTAAAACATTTACTAGATGGGCTGTCATTCACACTGCCCTGGCCCCTCTTCATATTGCCGAGACTGAGGCTTCAGAAACTAAGGTACCTGAGACAGAGACCACCACTCTCTCCGATAAAGGTCTCCCGCCTCCCAAGCCCTCGGCCCCCATACCGCCAACCGATAAAGGCAATGGGGAAACGACTACAGCCTCGCTCCCTCCCTTTCCTCCTTTATCACCACCATCGCTGCCTTCCCTCCCTAAAAGTGTCACACCAGTTTTGCAATGCTGTCTTCACAAGGCAGCACTAGCTGGAGATTTTGTTTGCCCCATTATGCGTAACCAGCTGCCCAGAAACTTTTCCTAGAGTACCAGGACTGGGAAGTCCAGGTGAAAGCGCTCGCCACAAACAAACACCAAACGCATCTGAGTTAAGGTAGCTTTGCAATTCAGACTTTCCCCGTGCTGGGTAAGTGTGTAATTTTTTGTTTATTGTGTTCACTTTGCTTTCTTTTGTTTCAATTAGTCTATTGTGTAGTAAAGCTAATTAAGTTGATCCAAGGTTCATGCATGCAAAGTCAGTGGGTTTGAGCCCCACTAACTGTAACCCCAAATTCGTAGTTCTCCTTTTAAATTTTATGCAGTTTGCACAGTTTGCATTTGTGTAAAAAACCGGTGTCATAAAATAATATCTCTACGAAGGAATCGGATAATAAGAACTTTAACTCCCTCTCTCTATAAAGAATGTTTTAAAACATTTAGCCTTCTAACAAGTTTAATTTTAGTGGTAATAGCGTGTCGTATAGAAGGTTTGTAGAGTGGAAAATTTATTTCTGTAGTCAAGGTTGAAAGACAAATACAAAAAGCTGTGAAAAGTTTGTGAAAACAATTATTTCTGTGGTCAAAGTTAAAAAATGATAAAAACTAGTAATAACACTGCTTAACAATAAAACCTCAGAACTTAAAGAAAAGAGTGGTTTTATAAAACAAAATAGCATTAAATATTTTAACCATCACCCAAAGCAGTAATTAATATTCAATGTTGTGGGTACGTGCCTAATAATTCACAAAATATAAACATTCCTCACCGTACTGCAAGCTCCTCACGTTAAGGTCTCCTGCTGTTTTTATTAAGAAAAAAGTTTCCTTAAATATGAGGGTGTTATTTCCTAATAAAATGTTGTAGAAGTGTTTTTCTAAGTAATCAGTATAGAATGCAAAAAGTCTCTTTTATCAAAATAACTTCTTGCACTCAACATATGTTAAGTTTATCATGTCCTTGGTTGTTTAAAAATAGTCTTCTCACTTTTAAAAAACCTAAGTCTTTTCCTTAACTTTAATTACAAATAAATAAATAAACTACTAAAAATGACTAAATTCATGTAATATGTTATAAATTGTGGAAAAAATGTTTAGACAATGTTACAAAAATTAAAAACTTCTGACCTTCTTTTGCTTACTAATATGCATAATAGCAAACAACAATGTAGTACTGCTAATTATAATGTTATTTTTTTTTAATTTTTAAAATTTTTATTGTGATTGTTCAGATACCATACAATTATCGAAAGATCCAAAGTGTACAATCAGTTGCCCTTGGTACCCTCATACAGCTGTGCATCCATCACCACACTTAATCTTTGTTCAGTTTTTAGAATCTTTTCATTGCTCCAGACAAGAAATAAAGTGAAAGGTGGAAGAAAAAAGAAAGAAAAAGAAAAGGAAACTCAAATCCTCCCACATCCCTAACCAACCCCCTCAATTGTTGACTTGTAGTGTTGGTATAGTACATTTGTTACTGTTTATGAAAGAATGTTGAAATACTACTAACTGTAGCGTATAGTTTGCAATAGGTATACATTTCTTCCCTGTATGCGCCTCTATTATTAACTTCTAGTTGTACCGTCATACATTTGTTCTGGTTCATGGAAGAGTTTTCTAATGTTTGTACAGTTAATCACGAACATTGCCCACCATAGGAATCAGTTTTATACATTCCCGTCTTTTGACCTCCAACTTTCCTTCTGGTGACATATATGACTCTGGTAATCTCAGTTATTTTTAAAAGGTTATCTCTCACAGAACAGCCCAAAGGAACCCTGGAGCCCACCGTCCTGTTTCCCAGAAAACCAATGATGCTGCGCTGTAACAACTGTACAAAGAAGATACCTCCCAAAGCTGACTCCAGTGTGGGTGGAGCAGCCTAAAAAGACGTGGCACCCGTTCCCGGAACCCCCATGATAGCCCTGTGACTGAGCTTTATGTCACTACACCAAACTGTAACCATAATAAAAAGGGAGGAGATGTGGAAACATGGAAGGTCCCCAGGCTTAATAGGTTATACAGTGGGGCCACTTCCTAGCTTCGGAAGCCTGAAGGTGGGCACCAGGCTGGGAAAAGGCCAAAGCTTTGCATGCCTGAAGGCAGGCAGCAATTTAGGTAAGGGTAAAGTCCCCGGGCTCCTTCCGTGCTCCTGTCTCCTGCTGTCTCCCCTCTAGCTCCAAAGACATTGTCCCTTGAGATCAAAGACATGCAATACACTTTATGGCTTAAAAAAAAAAGGTACCCTCCCTAAAATACCTGAAAACAGTCACGTAGGAGACTACCTTGTATGCTATAAAAACCTGTAGGAGTAAGTAGAATAAACTTTCTTTCGCAGGAACACAGAGACAGAGTCAGCCCCCTTCTTTCACAGGCCAGGTCTCTTCTTTAAGAACCCCCGGGAAAGGGTCACTGCGCACTGTCCTTTGCATGGAGAACAACCCCTAGGATGACAGGCTCTTAAAGCTGGGGGGCCCGGGGTTCCCAAGGGAGAACAGGGGTGTCTCCCCACAAACCCCTAATGATGCATCCAGCTTCCCCAGGCACACGGGGGCTGCTGAGGCTTTAAATTTAAATTTAATTTTGGACTCAGAGCAGCCTTTATCTTGTTTGCTGTCTCTAGCAGCAGGGGCTTGGATCACAATTCGGAATGGGCATGGTTTTTTTATTTTAAAAAGGGTCTTTGAAAGTTGGAAGTTTTCAATTTTGAATGTTTTGTCCAAAACTGTCTCTTCTTATAGGTTAAAAAAACAAACAAACAAAGAAAGAAAAAAACTGCTTTTTCTTGATGAGACATAGATTCTGCCCTGAGAGCCTGTGATCCATATACATGTATTGAGACTTAATAGGTTTAAAATCCATCGCTTAAGAAATATGAGGTGCAAAAATGATAATTAGTCGGGGGAAGTCATCTCCTAAAAAAATGATTGAGATTGACAATTTCAAAATGTTACATAAGTATGTAAGTATATGTATGGATACTTGAACATAAGTACACATATATGGATGTATATATGTTAAGGGTGACTCACTTATTCTTATTCTTGTATCTATCCTTAAGTTTGAAATTATTTTCAAATTAAATGTTTTTTGTTTTTAAATCCTGTTTGGATTCAACAACAAAAAAGACAAATGACCCAATTAAAAAATGGGCAAAAGACTTAAAAAGACATTTCTCCAAAGAAGACACAAATGGCCAAACAGCACATGAAAAAATGCCTGACATCATTAGCTATCAGGGAAATGCAAATCAAAACCACAATGAGATACCACTACACATGCACTAGGAGGCTACTGTTAAGAAGGCAGAAAATTACAAGTGTTGGAGAGGATGTGGAGAAAGAGAAACACTCATTCACTGATGGAGAGAATGGAAAACAGTGCAGCCACTGTGGAAGACAGTTTGGCAGTTCCTCAGGAAGCTAAGGATAGACTTGCCATATGACCCAGCAATCCCACTAACTAGGCATATACCCAAAAGAGCTGAAAGCAGGATTCGAACACACCAACGTTCCTAGCAGCATTATTGCCAAGTGATGGAACAACCCAAGTGTCCATCAACCAGTGACTGGATAAATCAAATGTGGTATATACACACAACGGAACATTATTCAGCTGTAAAAAGGAATGAGGTTCTGATACATGTGACAACATGGATAAACACTGAAGACACCTTGTTGAGTGAAATAAGCCAGATATAAAAGGATTGTATAATCTCACTTATGTGAAATAATTAGAATAAACATATTCACAATCTCAGACACTGGAACACAGGTTTCCAGGGGCTTGGATGGGGGTAGAGAATTTTGAGTTAATGCTCAATTGGCATAGAGTTTCCGTTTGGGGGGATGGAAGAGTTTTGGTAATGGACAGTGGTGATGGGTAGCACAACATTCTGAATGTAATTAGCACCACTGGACTGTATGTGTGAATGTGGTTAAAAAGGGAGATTTTAGGTTGTGTATGTTATCAGAATAAAAACTAAAAAACAAAAACAAATATGACTGTACAGCATAAAGTGGCCCTAATGTAAACCATGGACTACAGTTAATAGCATAATTATAATAATATTGTTTCATCAGTTGTAATAAAATTAACACACTAATGCAAAGTGTTAATAATAGAACTCATGGGATATACATGGGAGTTCTGTATTTTCTGCATCATTTTTTTGTAAGCCTACAATTTCTCTAACAAAAAAATTTTAAAAGCAAAACAACAACAAAAAATCCTATTGGGACCTCTAGTTTCCGTTCAGACACAGTAAAGAGCTTAGAAGAAGTCACCCCATCTTCCCAACAAGTAATAATCTGAGCAAACTGGAAATCAAACACTCCTCCTAGACCTGTCGGAGAACCAAGGTCCCAGAGCAAACGGTCACCCCCAAAACTGGAGAGACAGGTGAACAGAGACCACGGCTTGCCAGCTGCAGAAGTAGCTGGGAATGGGAAGGCACACTTAAAACGTAAGTGACAAACCGCCAGAGGCTATGTGTGAACCATCTTGAGAGTTAAAAAACTCCTCAGAGGAAAAAAAAAATCTCCTCCTGCTTCCAACAGGGGAAGAAAAGTAACCATTCTGAAATACACGCCGAAATCCCCAACTGCCGCCCCCTCCAGTCTTCCTGACTCACCTAAGGAGGTTTGGGGAGGGGCAGATCTGAGAAGCACCCAAGCCCGGGGCTGGGCTCCTAGATTAGAGAACGCGTCTCCGCCCCCCACATCTTACCACCACATTATTGGATTTCAGTTCAGAGAACTTGAAGGCTCAGACCCTATTTTAAGAAGAATATCTAGAGAAACCCGAAGACAATATGGGGGAACAAAAACAAGGACACCAGAGGAAATTTTTAGCCTCTGACACCTATACATATAGTACACAGTAAACACAGCCTAACTCATAGTCAGAAACATAAACCCCTACGTCTAAGTCCTAATCGCCTCTCTTCCTAGTACCTGAGGCATCATGCCCAGCTTTCAAAAAAACAAAAAAATTATAAGGCATGCTAAAAGACAAGAAAAACACAGCCTAAAGAGACAAAGAAAGCATCAGAACTAGACTCAGGTGTAGCAGAGACTCTGGAATTATCTGACCAGGAATTTAAAATAACTAGGATTAGAACTATGCTAAGGTCTCTAGTGGAAAAGTGGACAACATGCAAAACCAGACAGAAAACAGAAGCAGACAGATGGAAATTCCAAGAAATAATCAAAAGGAAATGTAACGGAGATGAAGAATGCCTCTGATGGGATCTCCAGGAGATTCAACGTGTTGGAGGAAAGAGTCAGTGAGTCTGAAGAGATTCTCTTTGCAAACTAAAAAGCAAGAAGGGAAATAAGAATGATAAACACAGAACAGAATATCCAAGAATTGTGGACAATTACAAAAGGTGTAATGGGAACACCAGAAGGAAACAAAGGAGAAAGAAGCAGAAGAAATATTTGAAGTAATAATGGCTGGGAATTTTTTACCAAACCACAGATCCAGGAAACTCAGATCTATAGCTTTGCACCAAACCACAGATCCAGGAAATTGATCTAACAGATAGTTGGTTAAAATAGCAGCAAAAATGTACTGGTGATAATAGCTAGTAGCTGAGTGAAGTGAATGATAATGTAAGAAGGAAAGGGAGGACGGAATTAATACTCTCTTGTAAGTATCTGCACTACCCTTGAAGCAGTATAGTGTTATTAGAAAGTGGACTTAGATTAGCTGTAAATGATTACTGCAAACTCTATGCAACTACTAAAATTTTTTTAAAAAGAAGTATAATTAATAGGTTAAGGAAGGAGAGAAAATGGAATCATAAAATGACTCTAAAAACCAGGGAAGGTAGAAAAAGAGGGAAAGTTTTTTTTTAATAAAGAAACAATGAACAAGTATAACAAATAGAAAAGTCACAAATAAGTTAGATATTAATCCAACTATATCAATAATCACTTTAAACATTAATGGTTTAAATACATCAATTAAAAGATAAAGACTGACATAACGGACAAGAAACCCACTTTAAATATAAAGACACAGCTAGATTAAAAATAAATAGAGGGATGGATAAAATATACCATGCTAAGACAAATCAAAAGAATTAACTACTGAATTAATTTCAGAAAAGCAGGTTTCAGAACAAGGAAAATTATCAGGGTGAAAGTGGGGGCATTACTTAGTTATAAAGGGGCCAATTCTCCAGGAAGACTTAATCTTTAATCTGTATGTGCCTAACAATGGAGTGTCAAAATACATGAGGAAAAAACTGATAGAACTTTGAGGAGAAATAGACAAATCCACGATTATAGCTGGAGATTTCAACACTCCTTTGTCAGTAATGAACAGATCCTGCAGGCAGAAAATCTGCAAGGACATGGTTGAACTGAACGGCATCACCAATCACCTAGATCTAATTCACATTTACTGAATACTTCATCCAGCAGCAGAATACACAGTCTTCTCGAGCTGTCATGGAACATTCATCAAGACAGGCCACGCTCTGGCTCATGAAACACAAGTCAAGAATAGAGACCATGAGAAGTATCCTCTCAGACCACGGTGAAATTAAACTAGAAATCAATGACAAAAGATAGCTGGAAAATCCCCCAAATAATTGGAGATTAAACAACAAACTTCCAAATAACACATGGGCAAAAGAAAAAGTCTTAAGGGAAATTTTAAAATATCTTGAACTAAATGAAAATGAAAAATATAACTTACCAAAATTTGTGGGATGCATTTTGCAAAAGCAGTGCTTAAAAGGAAATTTATAGCATTGAATGCATATATTGGAAAAAGAAGGCTTAAAATCAATAATCTAAATTTATACATTTGGAAACTAGAGAAAGAAGAGCAATATAAACCTAAAGCAGGCAGAATAAAAAACAGAGCAGAAATAAATGAAATTGAAAATAGGAAAACAAAACAGAAAATCAACAAAACCTAAATCAACAAAACAAAAGTCTGTGAAAAGACTAATAAATTGATAAACCTACAGCCAGGCTAATCAAGAGTAAGAGAGAGAAGACACAGATTACTAATACTAGAAATGAAAAAGGGGCCATCACTACTGATTCCATAGATACTAAAAAGATTTTTTTTTAAAAGGAATATTATGTACAACCCTACGCCTACAAATTCGATAACTTAGATGAAATGGACCAATTATTTGAAAGAAACAATCTACCAAAACCCACACAAAGAGAAATAATCTGAATGGACCTATATTAACTAAAGAAATTGAATCAATAATTAAGAACCTTCCAAGGCTGAAAGCAACAGGCCCAGATGGCTTTACTGGTGAGTTCTAACAAATATTTAAGAAAGAAATCATACCAATTCTCTGTAGTCTCTTCCAGAAAATACAAGCAGAGGGAATATTCCACGACTTATTCTGTTAGACAATCATTACCTGAATACCAAAAGCAGATAAAGACATTACAAAAAGGAAAACTATAGACCAATTATCTTTCACGTACACAGAAGCAGAAATCCTCAACAAAATATTAGCAAGTCAAATCCAACAAAGTATAAAAAGAATTATACACCATGACCAAGTGACATTTTTCTAGGTATGAAAGGCTGGTTCAGCACTCAAAAATCAATTAACGTGGCTTTGTGGCAGCCCCGGAGGAGGAAGATGGTGGCAACCTTAGTAGCTGCTCGAGGAGCCTGGCCAGTGCTGGCTTGGGGGCTGTAGGCGATCACTCCCGACTGGGAAAACCAGGAAGTCTCCACAGGGACCACTATCATGGCTGTGCAATTTGACGGGGGAGTGGTTCTGGGGGCCGACTCCAGGACAACCACTGGGCCCTACATCGCCAATCGCATGACTGACAAGCTGACTCCCATTCATGACCAAATTTTTTGCTGCCGTTCCGGCTCAGCAGGTGATACTCAGGCAGTAACTGATGCTGTCACTTACTAGCTTGGCTTCCACAGCATTGAAGTGAATGAGCCTCCACTGGTACACGCAGCAGCCAACCTCTTTAAGGAGATGTGTTACCGATACCGGGTAATCATCATTGCCAGCTGGGACCCCCAAGAAGGAGAGCAGGTGTACTCAGTGCCCATGGGGGTATGATGGTAAGGCAGTCCTTTGCCATCGGAGGCTCCGGGAGCTCCTATGTCTATGGTTATGCTGATGCTACCTACCAGGAGGGCATGAACAAGTGTCTGCACTTCACTGCCAATGTTCTTGCTTTGGCCATGGAGCAGGATGGCTCTAGTGGAGGGGTGATCTGCCTGGCAGCCATTAAAGAATTGAGGGTAGAGCGGCAGGTACTTTTGGGAGACCAGATTCCCAAATTCACCATTGCTACTTTACCATCCCCTAAATACTGAGATTTGAGAATATAACGAGATACCCCATAAGGACCCCAAATTCAATAAACAGTTTGTCAAAAAGAAAAAAAAATCAATTAATGTAACTCATCACATCAACAGGCTAAAGAAATAATATCATATGATCAGATCAATAGATGCAGAAAAAGCAAAACATTCATTCATGGGGAAAAAAACTCTCAGTAAACTAGGAATACAAAGGAACTTCCTCAACTTGATAAAGAACATCTACAAAATGAACTTCTACAACACCAAAAGCATGATTCATGAAAGAAAAAATTGAGAAGCTGGGCTTCATCGAAATGCAAAATTC
>PVKY010004701.1:0-18751 GCA_004027775.1 Bradypus variegatus
GTTTCCTGGTATGGCTTGTTATCTTAAGTTGTCTAGGCATCTGATTTTCTTGATTAGTTTATTTTGGAGCTTGTTTTCTATCTTTTACCTAGGGGTTTTCTTGTTGGTTAGCTTTGTTCTCTGGCCTCTGTTATTCAGTTCAACTTATTCTAGACCTCTAACTTAGGTTCTATTTAGTTGTTCAAAATTTTTCCCCTCTTGTTTTTTCTGTTTCTTGCTCTGCTCTATGTAGCCTTTTTGTGAATGGGTCTCCTCAGATATGGTCGACCCTAGTCAGATTTTCCCAGTCTAGTGAGGCCCGGGTCTCATTTGGAGTGGATGGAGTTTTCAATGTTCGCTGCGATCTAGGCTTTTCCTCCAATTCCAAACTTGCATCCGATGTGGGGCTGGTTATTGGACACCCCGAAAACTCTGTTTCATATAGTTCTTGGGTAGTTGCCAGTTGCTCTGGGCTTTGTCCCCGGCGGCCGTGGCGGCGGCGACTCCTCCGCGGGGCTCCAGCGGCATAGGCGGTGCGGGCCTGGTGGCGGCAGCGACCACCCTAAAGCCCTGGGGGCGCTGGGGTGGTGAGCGCCCACTCACCTCTGGCACCACGGGCTCAGGTCCCGGTGCAGGCGGTGGCGGCGGCTCCTCCGCGGGGCTCCAGCGGCGCAGGCGGTGTGGGCCTGGTGGTGGCGGCGACCACCCGAAAGCCTTGGGGCCGCTGGGGCAGCGAGCGCCCGCTCACCTCTGGTGCCACGGGCTCAGGCCCCGGTGCAGGCGGCGGCAGCGGCTCCTCCGCGGGGCTCCTGCGGCGCAGGCGGTGCGGGCCTGGTGCAAGCGGTGACCAGCCGAAAGCCTCGGGGGGCACTCGGGCGGCGAGCGCCCACTCTCCTCCGGTGCCACGGGCTCAGGTCCCGTTGCAGGTGGCGGCGGCGGCTCCTCTGCGGGGCTCCAGCGGCGCAGGCGGTGCGGGCCTGGTGGCGGCGGCGACCACCTGAAAGCCTCGGGGGCGCTCGTGTGGCGAGCGCCCACTCACCTCCGGCGCCACGGGCTCAGGTCCCGGTGCAGGCGGTGGCAGCGGCTCCTCTGCGGGGTTCCAGCGGCGCAGGCGGTGTGGGCCTGGTGGCGGCGGCGTGGAAGTCCGGGTAGGCCCTGTCCGAAGTCTCGGTGTCCCTGGGCGTCTGCCGCCCGCTCCACTCGCTCTGCCGCGCGGGCCCACGGACTGCCGGACGCCCCTTTCCTTCCTGCTCCTAAGTGCGCGAGGCTGCTCCAGCGGGGGTGCTGTGGCTGTGGGTGCGGCTCTGTCTGGCGGCTCCAAGGCTTGTCGTCCTTCCCTTAGCGGTGTAAAGCTCCCGGCGGTGAAATGCTCCCGCAGCGCTCCCTCTCCTAGTTCTCCCTCGTGACTCAGCCGGGTCCCTGGCGGTGTGAAGGCTGCGTGTCTCCACCGCTCTTGTATGTTTTTAATTTGATCTATAGAACCTTTGTTTTCTATGAGATGTGCTACTTTTAAAATTTACTCTTTCTAATTCTTTTTATGTTCTTCTAAATTCTCCTTGATATCTTTTATGTGTTTTGCCAACCTAGTGAAGTTGTTTCAGAGATTTTTGTGTACTTCTTTGATTAAATGCTCCAGATTCTGTGTCTCTTTTGCTTTTCAGTTTGGTCATTTGGCTTGTCCAAAGCTTCTTGTTTCCTCATGTGCATTAAAATTTCCTGTTGCTTATCTTGATAAGGTTATTTTGGGAAACGCACAATTATTTGAACATCTGTATGTATTTTTTGGCAAAGCCACAGATTGTTGGATGCTCCTTCCCTGTCTTCCCAGCAGATGCACTCTTGAGCCACCTCTCACTATCAGGCCAGCTCTCCCTCAGCTGCACCTCTGCACTGGGCGGGGTCCAAATTGGGCAGCTTGGAATGGAGTTGGCTCAAGGGCACATTGGGTCCAAGGACAGTTCCTGGGGCTCCTATGGATTCCTCTTGGGCTGTGGGACTGCGTGTCTCACCCTCTAGCTCAAATGCACCAGAATCCTTGTTCTCCGTGTGCCCGCCAGTGTCTGGGGTTGGGAAGGGGCTCCTGGTACTTCCCTGCAGTGCCCTTGCCTCTCCCCACCTCTCAGCTCTGCGTACCGCAGGCTTCCCTGGAGGAAGAGTGAATGCGGCCGCCACAAGTCCACTGAATCCGGAGTTCTCTCCTGGGAGCTTCCGGCTGTGGGGCTGTGAAGGGTTTCTCCCCAGCCAACTGCTGAGATGGGTGCATGCGGAGTGGATAGTGTGTCCCTCCCCCGCTCGGCAGCGGGTTGCAGCCACCAGCCCCCTGTGGTGGTCCCAATCACACCATTGTTTCAAGTGCAGTTTCTCCGCTTTTTCATGCAAGTCCCCACTATGTGTTGTAGAGGTCTCTCTTCAGTCCATCGCAGCCTGGAACCACTGTTCTGGGGTGCTTTCTGCCCTTGATCTAGTTTTTTTTCATAGGGCAGAAGTTTTCTCTCCTTCTCCTAGTCCACATGTTCTAGTTTGCTAATGCTGCTGGAATGCAAAATATCTGAATTGGGTTTATTAGGTTACAAATTTACAGTCCTAAGGCCATAGAAGGGTCCAAACTAAGGCATCAAGAACAAGATACCTTTACTGAAGAACAGCTGATGGTGTGTGGAACACCTCTGTCAGCTAGCTGGGAAGGAACGTGGCTGGCATCTGCTGTTCCTGGGTTCTGTTTCCAAATGGCTTTGTCCAAAATGTCTCTGGGTTTCTCCTTGGTCTGCTGGGACAAACTCTGGGCTTCCTCTCTTATCTTAGCATCTCCAAATGTCCTTCTGTCTGCATCTCCTAGCATCTCTGAGCATCTCTGTGAGCTTCCAAGTGTCTCTGCAAAAGTCTCTTGGCTTCTCTGAGCTCCTTCTGCCTATGAGCTCCCTTACAGGACTCGGGTGATTTAATTAAGACCCACCCTGATTGGGTGGGGCTCACATCTCCGTGGAAATAATAAACATTTCCACCCTAATCAGCAGACTAGTCAGTCTGCCCCCACAAGATTGCATTAAAGAGTATGGCTTTTTGGGGGACATAATGTATCCAGACTAGCACACCGCCTTCTTCCTGAAAGTCCAGTCTACTGCCGTAGATGCTGCAGTCTCTTTGCCAGTACTTTCCTCTCATGAGCGATGGTCTTAGGGTCATTTCCTTGGAATAGATCCCCAGAGGGGGAATTCTCAGGCACAAGAGTGGCCACCTTGGAGGGGTTGCCTACACGCCTGGGGCTTGCAGGGGTGCAGGGCTCGGCGGAACGGGCATCCTCGTGCAGGTTCTTTATTTAACGAATTCTATTGAAAAATTGTGTTTCTTGTAGCAGATTCTTGATTTGTGCTTCCCTGATCTTGGGTGTTTTTTTTTTTAATTGCATTTTTGTTGAGATATATTTGCATAACATACAGTCCTTCAAAATGTACAATTGGTTATTCATAGTTGTGCATTGATCACCACAATCAATCTTTGAACATTTTCATTACTCCAAAAAAAAAATAAAAATTAGAATGAAAAAGAACATTCAAAACATCCCATTCCCCTCCTTCCCCCATTGTTCATTTACTTTTTTTCTTACACTCATTCATTGTTTTTTTAACTTTATAAAAAAATTAAAAAAAAACAATAAAAAACATTAAAAAAAACAAAAACAAAGGAATAAGAAAAAACCAATAACCTAAAATAAATACATTGGTTCCAACATGTTCCTACCCTACCCCACGAAAATAAACAGACTATAGCCCAAGAAAGGAATAAGAAAAACAAGTAACCTAAAATAAGTGCATTTCTGCAAACTTGTTCCTGCCATACTCCCCAGAAATTTCCTGAGCATTCCCAGAACATTGTTTACCCTCCATAACTTACCTGTTATTCGATTATCATTCCCTCTTCACTATTTGCTATCTATCGCTAGGTCCCCTATATTCTACAACATAAGCCATTTATTTTACATTTTTCAAAGTGTTCACATTAGTGGTAACATACAATATTTTTCTTTTTGTGCCTGGCTTATTTTGCTTAGCATTATGTCTTCATGACATTGTTCATTCTTACTGCCTTATAGTATCCCGTTGTGTGTATGTATCACATTTTGTTTATCTGCTCATCTGTTGATGGACATTTGGGTTGTTTCCATCTCTTTGCAATTGTGAATATTACTGCTGTGAACATTGGCGTGCAAATATCAGTTCGTGTCACTGCTTTCAGATCTTCTGGGTATATACTGAGTCAAAGTGCAATTGCTGGATTGAAGGGTAACTCTGTATCTAGTTTTCTAAGGAACTGCCCAACTGTCTTCCAGAGTGGCTATACCATTATACAGTCCCACCAACAATGAATAAGAGTTCCAATTTCTCCACATCCTCTCCAGCATTTGTAGTTCCTTATTGGTTTAATGGCAGCCAATCTAATTGGTGTGAGATGATATCTCATTGTGGTCTTAATTTGCATCTCCCTAATATCTAGTGAAGATGAACATTTTTTCATGTGATTTTTGGCCATTCATATTTCCTCTTCAGAGAACTGTCTTTTCATATCTTTTGCCCATTTTATAATTGGGTTGTCTGTACTATTGTTGTTGAGTTGTAGAATTTCTTTATATATGCAAGATATCACTCTTTTGTTAGATACATGGTTTCCAAATATTTTTTCCCATTGAGTTGGCTGCCTCTTTACCTTTTTGACAAATTCCTTTGAGGTACAGAAGCTTTTAAGTTTGAGGAGTTCCATTTATCTATTTTTTCTCTTGTTGCTTGTGCTTTGGATGTAAGGTATAGGAAGTGACCTCCTAATACAAGGTCTTGAAGATGTTTCCCTACATTATCTTCTAGGAGTGTTATGGTACTGTCTCTTATTTTGAGGTCTTTAATCCATTTTGAGTTAATTTTTGTGTAGGGTGTGAGGTAGGGGTCCTCTTTCATTCTTTTGGCTATGGATACCCAGCTCTCCCAGCCCCATTTGTTGAGTAGACTGTTCTCTTTGCTTGTGATTAGTCTGTTGAGGTCTTCTATTTCTTCTGCGTCAGTCTAGGTTGTTCATGTGTTTCCAGGAAATTGTCCATTTCCTCTGCATTATCTGGTTTCTTGGTATACAGTTGTTCATAGTATCCTTTTACAATTTTTTTAGTTTCTTCAGGATCCACAGAAATGTCACATCTCTCATTTTTTATTTTGGTCTTCTTTCTTTTTGATTTTGTTAGTCTGGCTAGGGGCTTGTCAATCTTGTTGATCTTCTCAAAGAACCAACTTTTGGTGTTATTTATTCTATTATTATTATTACTTGTTCTCTATGTCATTTATTTGTGTTTTAATCCTTGTTATTTCTTTTCTTCTATTTGGTTTAGGATTAGCTTGCTGTTCATTTTCTAGCTTCTTCAGGTGTTCCATTAATTCTTTGATTTTAGCTCTTTCTTCCCTTTTAATGTATGCATTTAGAGCTATAAATTTCCCCCTCAGTACTGCCTTTGCTGCATCCCATAAGTTTTGATATGTTGTGTTTTCATTTTCATTTGTCTCTATATATTTAGCAGTTTCTCTTGCTATTTCTTCTTTAACCCACTGATTGTTTTGGAGTGTATTATTTAGCCTCCAGATATTTTTGACTTTTCTAAGTCTCTGATGGTTATTGACTTACTATGTTCCATTGTGATCAGAGAATGTGCTTTGAATAATTTTAACCTTTTTAAATTTATTGAGGCTTGTTTTATGGCTCAGCATATGATCTATTCTGGAGAAAGTTCCATGAGTACTAGAGAAGAATGTGTATCCTGGTGATTTGAGATGTAATATTCTACATATGTGTGTTAATTCAAATTCATTTGTCAGATTGTTTAGGTTTTCAGTTTCCTTATTCGTCTTCTGTCTGGTTGATCTATCTATAGGACAGAGTGATGTGTTGAAGTCTCCCACAATTATTGTGGAAATGTCTATGGCATCCTTCAGTTTTGCCAGTGTTGTCTCGTGTATTTTGGGGCACCTTGATTGGGTACATAGACATTTATCATTGTTATTTCTTCTTGTTGAATTGTTCCTTTTCTTAGTATATAGTGACCTTCTTTGTCTCTTGTAACATCCTTGCATTTAAAGTATATTTTATCTGAGATTAATACTGCTACTCCTGCTTTCTTTTGGTTGTCACTTGCATGGAATGTTTTTTTCCATCCTTTCAACTTTCAATTTCTTTGTATTTCTGGGTCTAAGATGAGTCTCTTGTAAGCAGCATTTTGATGGTTCATATTTTTTACTCCATTCTGCCAGTCTATATCTTTTAATTGGAGAGTTTAATCCATTGACTTTGCATGTTATTACTGTAAAGGCATTTTTTGAATCAGCCATCCTATCCTTTGGTTTTTGTTTGTCAGATATATTTTTTCCTATTCTGTATTTATTTTCTTTAACATACCCTTACTAAATCTGTTTTGTTCTGAACCCTTCTGCATACCTCTCTCTCCTTTCTTTGTTTCTCTGCTGGTAGGGTTCTCTTTAGTATCTCTTGTAAGGTGGGTCTCTTGTTAGCAAATTCTCTCAGCATTTGTTTGTGAAGATTTTAAGCTCCCCCTCAAATTTGAATGAGAGCTTTGCTGGATAAAGAATTCTTGGTTGGCAGTTTTACTCTTTCAGAATTTTAAATATGTCATACCACCGCCTTCTCGCCTACATGGTGGTCATTGAGTAGTCACTGCTTAGTCTTGTGTTGTTTCCCTTGTATGGGGGGAATTGCTTCTCTCTTGCCGCTTTCAGAACTTGCTCCTTCTCATCAGCATTTGACAGTCTGATTAGAATATGTTTTAGAGTGAGTTTATTTGGATTTATTCTGTTCAGAGTTCATTGGGCTTACATTATTTGTGTATTTATGTTGTTTAGAAGGGCTGGGAAGTTTTCCCCAAGAATTTCTTTGAATATTCTTCCTAGACCTTTACCCTTCTCTTCCCCTTCTGGAACACCAGTGAGTCTTATATTTGTGTGTTTAATATTGTCCATCATTTCCCTGCGATCCGTTTTGAATTTTTCCATTTTTTTCTCCATTCTTTATTTTGTGCTTTGACCTTCAAGCCTGGACTCTTGCAGTTCGCTTATTCTTTCCTCAACTTCCTCTAATCTAGTAGTGTGTGTATCCATAATCCTTTTAATTTGATCAGTCTTTTATTTCCATAAGACCATCTGTTTTTTTATTGATTCTTGCAAATTCTTCATGCTCTTAAGGTCTTCTTCATGTCCTTAATATCCTGTGTCATGGTCTCGTTGTTTGTGATTACTTTTTTGATTAATTGCTCCAGGTACTGTATCTCCTCTGATTTTTTTGATTTTGGGTGTTTGGGTTCGGGTTATCCATATCTTCTGGTTTCTTCATATGCTTTAAAGTTTTCTGTTGTTTTTGGCCTCTTGGTATTGGCTGATCTTGATATGGTACTTTTAGGGTATGCAAAATATAATGTGTCAGAGCTACAGCTTGGTGGAGTGTACTTTCCCTAACTTACCAGCATATAGCGCCCCTGAGCCCCCTATTACCCTCAAGCCAGTTCTCTCCAACTTCGTCTATGCAGCAAGTAGGGGTCTGAATTGTGTGTGGGTCCAATCAGTGCACCAGATTTCCGTGTGCAGTTGGTGCAGCCAGACCTTAAGGTGGGGTGTGTGTCCTGTGCAGTTAAGGAGGGAAGGCGGTTTTAAGACTCAACTCTTTCAGCTGTTGCTGGAGATTTAAGGCTATTGCACGAGTCCAACCCTTCAGCTCAGACTCCCCACAGTTTATCTTTGCTGCGGGCCCGCAAGTCGTTGAGATTGGTGTAGGGCCCTTGGGACTTCTGTGCAGGACCTGCCTCCTAGCCGTGTGCTCCGTGGGCCTTCACCGACGGAAGACTGCGCAATGTCACAGGTGAGCAGAACCCCCAGGGTACCTCTGGGCTGTGGTGTCGCGCAGGGGGATTCCCAGCCTGATGGAAGAATGGCTGTATGGGGCGTGGTAACTTCCCACTTCCATGGACCTCCACCGTCCCAGCTCTGGGACAATTAGCTGCAGGTGTGCGAATGGCTGTCTTCTCCGCCAGATACTGAGGCTGACGCCTGGGGTGTGGAAGGCTCTCCCCACCATGCTCAACTGCACGGCTCTCGCTGCCAGATCCGCAGCCACTTGTGGGGTTTTTAAACTAACTCATCTCTAAATGCCGACCCCAGTTTTCTCCCCATCGCGGCATGGCTGCCGTTTCCCTAGCAGCCTCACTCACTCGTTTCCGAAAGCAGACTCTTGGTTTCCCCAAGTGCACAGTCCCTGTGGACGTAGCAGACCTCATCCAGCCGGTACAACCCTGGAACTGGTGTTCTCGAGCACTTTCTGTCTTTTGCCTAATGTTTTTTATGGAGAAGTATTTTGCTCTCTCTCTGTTAATATGCCATCTTCCTCGGGTATGTTTTAACCCTCAGTACGTATGATGCGCTGCCATCCCTGTGCGTCTACTTGCATGCCTGGGAGCTCCGTGGGGGGTGCCGGCCTGTGGCATGGTGTGGGGGCCCAGTCCCTCTCCCCGCATTGTGTTGGCCTTTACTGTCTTTTTGGAACTTAGGTCTTAATTTTGATGTCAAAATGGCCATTTTTTCCTTCTATTTATTTAGTTATTTTAAATTGTAGATTTGCAGTCTTTTCCTATTAAGAGAGTCATTAATATTTTCTTACATTTTTATTATTTAACATAGAATCATTAACCCGTTTGGATTTTCTTTTGGTATAGGGTAGAAAATGAATTTTCCCCCACCAGCTAATTAGTTGTTCCAGCAAAAATTATATTTCATTTTTCCACTAGTTTGTGGTATTCTTTTAAAAACATGGGATGTTCTTAGGACAGGGCCTGCTGCTCCGCCTGTGCTGCTTTCATCTCGGGCCGAGGGGCGTGGGGCAGCAGCACCGTGTGGTGCTGGCCAGGTCCTGCGTGGGATGCCCAGGACTGGGGCTGGCCCCTCTCAGAGCTGTCCTCATGGCGTGACGTCCACGTGAGGAAGACCTGCAGCATTAGCCAGGACCAGTACTTAAAAGGGGTGCGATCTGTGATGTCATTCTCCGGAAGACTCTTTGCATCATTGTGATACATTTCTTCCTGTTTTGCTTACCATATATGTTCTTAGGGTAGTTTTGGGTTTACAGAACATTCTTAGGGTAGTTTGGGGTTTACAGAACAATCATGCACAAGATCCAGGATTCCCATTGTCCTGCCCCGGTTAACACCTTGCATTGATGTGCAACATTTGTTAAAATTGATGAAAGCACATCTTTATAATTGTACTATTACATAGCCCATAGTTTAACTGAGGGTTCACTGTTTGTGCACTGCAGTTTTATGGAATTTTTTTAGTTTTGTTCTGTTACCATGTATATAAGCTAACATTTCCACTTTTAGCCAGATTCAGATATATTTCAGTGCTGTTAATTATGTTCACAGTGTTGTGCTACCATCACCAAAACATTTCTGTTGTTCCTTTACCTGTAGTTCTTTTTTTTGTTTTTTTTGTTTTTTATAATACAATTTTATTGAGATATAATCACATAACATACAGTCATTCCAGGCATACAATCAGTTGTTCACCATATCGTCATATAGTTGTGCATTTATCATTACAATCAATCTTTGAACATTTTCATTACTCCAAAAAATAAAATAAAAATTAAAGTAGAAAAGAACATTCAAAATATCCCATTCCCTTCCTCCCCCCATTGTACATTTACTTTTGTTTTTTTTTTTAAATGAAAGAAAAATTTTCATTAATGAATAATTCAAGTGACATAATTTTACCATTTCAATCAGTTGCCCCTGGGTACCCTCATAGAGCTGTGCATTCATCACCACACTTCATTTCTGTTCGATTTTTAGAAACTCTTCATTGCTGCAGACAAGTAATAAAGTGAAAGTGCAAAAAGAAAAAAAGAAAAGGAAACTCAAATCCTCCCCTATTCCCAACCAACCCCCCTCAATTGTTGACTCATAGTGTTGGTATAGTACATTTGTTATGTCCATGAAAAAATGCTGAAATACTACTAACTGCAGTATAGAGTCTGCAATAGGTATCTATTTCCTCCCTATATACCCCTCTATTATTAACTTCCAATTGTATTGTCATACATTTGTTCTGGTTCATGGAAGCGATTTCCAATATTTGCACAGTTAATCATGGACACTGCCCACCACAGGATTCACTTTTATACGTTCCCATCTTTCAGTCTCCAACCTTCCCTCTGGTGACATATATGACCCTGAGCTTCCCCCTTCCACCTCATTCACACGCCATTTGGCACTGTTAGTCATTCTCACATCTTGCTACTGACATGTCTGTTCATTTCCAAACATCCGAGTTCATTCTAGTTGAACATTCCGCTAATACTAAGCAACTGCTCCATTCTTAAGCCTCGTCTTATATCCTGGTGCATTCTATTTCATGTCTATGAGTTTACATATTACAATTTGTTCCTATCAGTGAGACCCTGCAATAATTGTCCTTATGTGTCTGGCTTATTTCACTCAGTACATTGCCCTCAAGGTTTTGTCATCAACCCATTTTTTTTTAATATGGTTTTGTTCACTCACCATACATTCCGTCCTAAGTAAATAATCAATGGTTCTCTGTATGGTCATATATTTATGTGTTCACCACCTTCACCACTATCTATATAAGGGCATCTTACTTCTTCCACAAGGCAGGAGGGAGAGTCAAAGAAGGTAGAGAGGCAAAATAAAGAGGAAGAAAAATGATAGCTAAGAAGCAGCAAAAGAAAAAATAAACCTAAATCAAAGCAGAGTAAAGAATCAGACAATACCACCAATGTCAAGTGTCTAACATGTCTCCCCTGTCCCCCCCCTTATCTGCAATTACCTCAGTATATCACCTTGTCAGATCAAAGGAAGCATAATACAATGATTCTATTAGTTACAGTCTCTAGTTTATGTTGATTGCATCCCTCCCCCAGTGCCTCCCCACCTCTAACACCCTGCAAGGTTGACATTTGCCTGTTCTCCCTCGTAAAAGAACATATTTGTACATCTTATCACAACCATTGAACCCTCTAGATTTCACCAAGTTACACAGTCCCAGTCTTTATCTTTCCTCCTTTCTTCTGGTGTCTTACATGCTCCCAATCTTCCTCTCCCAACCATATTTATGGTTGTCTTTGTTCAGTGTACTTACATTGTTGTGCGACCATCTCTCAAAATTGTGTTCCAAACCACACACTCCTGTCTTCTATCATTCTGTATTGCTCCCCCCAGCATTCCCTGTAGGGCAGGTGTCTTGTTCACAAAGTCTCTCATTGTCTGTTTGTCGGAAAATATTTTGAGCTCTCCCTCATATTTGAAGGACAGCTTTGCTGGATATAGGATTCTTGGTTGGTGGTTTTTCTCCTTCAGTATCCCAAATATATCACACCACTTCCTTCTTGCTTCCATGGTTTCTGCTGAGAGATCTGCACATAGTCTTATTAAGCTTCCTTTGTATGTGATGGATTGCTTTTCTCTTGCTGCTTTCAGGATTCTGACTTTGTCTTTGACATTTCATAATCTGATTATTAAGTGTCTTGGCGTAGGCCTATTCAGATCTCTTCTGTTTGGAGTACGCTGCGTTTCTTGGATCTGTAATTTTATGTCTTTCTTAAGAGATGGGAAATTTTCATTGGTTATTTCCTCTGTTATTGTTTCTGCCCCTTTTGCCTTCTCTTCTCCTTCTGGGACACCAATGATACATACATTATTGAACTTTGTTTCATCCTTAAGTTCCCGGAGACGTTGCTCATATTTTTTCATTCTTTTCTCCATCTGCTCCTTTGCATGTAGGCTTTCAGGTGTTTTGTTCTCCAGTTCCTGAGTGTTTTCTTCTGCCTCTTGAGATCTGCTGTTGTATGTTTTCATTGTGTCTTTCATCTCTTGTGTTGTGCCTTTCATTTCCATAGATTCTACTAGTTGTTTTTTTTGAACTTTTGATTTCTGCCTTATATATGCCCAGTGTTTTTTACAGCCTCTGTCTCTTTTGCAATATCTTCTCTAAACTTTTTGAATTGATTTAGCATTAGTTGTTTAAATTCCTGTATCTCAGATGAAGTATATGTTTGTGTCTTTGGGCCATAACTTTGTTCCTCTTAGTGTAGGTTGTAATCCTCTGTTGTCTAGGCATAATTTCGTTGGTTATCCAATCAGACTTTCCCAGACCAGAACAGGCTCAGGTCCCAGAGGGAAAAATATTCAGTATCTGGTTTCCCTGAGGGTGTGTCTTAGAAAACTGCTCCACTCTGTGCTTCGGGTCACTGTGCTTTTCTGCCCAGTAGGTGGTGCCTGTTAGCCTATAATTCTTGACTGGTTTGAGGAGGTGTGGCCATGTTCCCCCAGGCTCTGGGGTCTGGTTCTGAATGGAAAGGGCCCCACCCCTTTCATCTTAGAGAAGATAGACCCCCTAGGGGGAGGTCATTAGCATTTCAATCGACTCTCTCTCTGCTTGTGCTATCTCCGCCCTTCTCTGAATCACAGGTCCTGGGAACTGTAATGGCTGGGGCTTTCTCCGCTGAGCTGAAAAAAGAAACAGATAGTCCCCTTCAGACCAAGTCCAAGCAAGGTCAGTCATCACCCAAAGCCTCTGTCAGTTGTCTGGGGATTCGTACTTGTAGTGAGCAGTTCACACTTGCTACTTAAAACCCCAGTTGGAGCTCAGCTGAGCTATATTTGCTTGCTGGGAGAGAGCTTCTCTCTGGCACCACGAGGCTTTGCAGCTCGGGCTATGGGGGAGGGGTCTCCCAGCTTGGATCTGCAGGTTTTACTTACAGATTTTATGCTGTGACCTTGGGCATTCCTCCCAATTCAGGTTGGTGTGTGATGAATGGATGGTCTCGTTCATCCCCCCGCAGTTATTCTGGATTATTTACTAGTTGTTTCTGGGTTTTTTTAGTTGTTCCAGGGGGAGTACTCAGCTTCCACTCCTCTCTATGCCACCACCTTCCTCTGTCTACATATATTCCATTTTTTTAATGAGAAAAATATATAATTGTAAAAATAAACAACCTACTTGCTTTAATCTTTTAATGGAACTTAGGTTTTTACCTGAATTTGGAAACTTGCTTCGTGCATTTATTGAAAATGGGCGTGAGTCCAGACGCCCGTGCAGGCCTACAGAGACCTGCAGCGTTGGCCCCCGCTCTGTGCCTGCTGCTTTCGGCGGAAACAGGCAGCCTGCAGGGAGGACCAACTGCCCTGGGTGCCCTGGGAAGGGTGGTTTGCTTTGCGGCTGAGGGCAGTGAGGAGACTCTAGGGGGGGGATGAAGGAAGGTTTGAGCTGGGTCTTCAGGACGTGCAGGGATTTTCCAGTGTGGATAGGAGAGGGTGCACACCAGGTCGAAGGAACGGGGAGTGGAGGCTCCAAAGTGTGGTGACCTGGCCGAAGGGATGCCAGGTGCCATTACTCAAGTGCGTTCTCTGTCAGCCATGCGGCACACAGCGAGGACTAGGGGTTCTGGCAGGACGTCGGCCAGGAAGTTTTGAAATGGGGGCTTGTATCCCTGGGTGCTGAGGCTGAGCCTCTCCCTAACTGTGCTTTCTCTGGAGAGGGTCTGGAGGGTAGCCCCTGAGACATTGGAAAGGCCCTGCTGTGTGTTTCCCCTGTAGGAACTTTCTGCTCTGAACATGTTCTGTAAGAGGCATGATAAACCTGTATGTAGTGCTGGTCTGTTGTGAAACTCTCATGCCCTAATGATTGTAGTCTATGCATAAGTGTTGCGTTAATATAATAGTGCATGGTGCATTGAGAGAACGTTGTAGCTGGGAAGTGTGGAGTTGGCTGCCGGAGGGCCCAGTGGGCCAAGGCCAAGTGGTTCTAGGGGAGTGGTGAGGAGTTGGTGATGCAGGCCAGAGGTCCCCCTCTGTGCCCTCCAGCCGACACCCTATTTCTTGCAAGGCGTTGGCCTCAGCTTGTGCCCTCACTGTGCTCCTCAGGTCGCCACGTAGTGCTGAGTGTGCTGTCGTTCTGGTAGCTTCTCACTGCTGCCCGGCTGGGGGAGAACTTGCCCTAGCCCTGGTGACCTTGGTCCTCCCACCGATGATCCCCACTCAGCTCAGTTGCATTACTCGAAGCCCTCAGCCCTTTTCCTCTTTAGGGCTCTGGCTCTTGCGCTTCCTTTGACAGAACAATTTTCAACCCAGTTTGGGGCTTTCCTCACTCAGTTCTCTCATCATGTTGCTTCAGGGCTGCCCCTGAGCCCCTCTCGAATTTGTGCCCCTCCCGCTCTCCTCTTTTCCCTTGATCTTGTTCCCTTGGGCACCCATGACCACTTGAAATGCTGTCACTTGTTTGCTTGCTCATTGTGTTTCTTCCCAAACAGAGTCTAAGCTCCATGTGGGCAGCACTTTGCTTTATTCCCCCGAGTCCCTGGCACTATACTTGGCAGGGGCTCTGTAGTTGGTGACTGAGCTATAGAGCCAGGACAGACAGTGCTGGGGAACTGGTGAGCATATTGGTGGAGGAGCAATAAAGAGCTACACTTCTGGTGTGGGCAGATGGATAGTGATTCTCTCTGCATGCCATTAACTTAGGCCAGGGGCATCGAAGGGAGGGTGTGTCTGGGCACATGATATTTGAGCTTCCAGGCAGTGCAGCTCCAGGCAACACCCTGGACGTATGTGAGACCTCTGGATAAGATGCCTGGCCGAAGGACCCAGCCTGTGCTTCCAGAGATTGAGCGTGGGTGAGAAGGGCAGCCTGTGACAGTGCAGGATGGAGAGGCCCACAGGATTTTGAGGGGCAGCTGCTGGGCCCTGTGGCAGGGTGTGGGGGAAGGCGGACTCAGGCGAAGAGGGAGCTCTAGGGTGGCAGTGGAGATGGGTGAAGATGGCCCCTGTGACATTATGTTGGGGTTGGAGCATGGGTGGAGGCCATGGGGACGGCAGGGCCTGTGTGCCCCAAGAGCAGGCCACAGCCTCGGCAGCACCTTGGTTTCTCAGATTGAAGAGGTTGTCGTAGGGGTGTCTTCTGAGAGAGGAAGCCAATGAAGAATAGAATTCTCTGCAGAGAACAGGGATTTTGGCATGGGGCTGGCTGTGGGCAGATTTTGATTCAGTGAGCTGCTTGCTCCTCTGCTGTTGGGGAGATGGAGGTGGGCCGCAGTGTGCATTGAGGTGGGGGAGGTGTGGCAGGTCCTCATGCTGGGAACCTGGCTGAGCCTGTAACCTGGCATTTGTTTTTCATTCCTGTGGCAGGTTGATTACGCGTCCAGATGTCAAGGAGAAAAAGCTGGCGGGCTTCCTGGACCGGGTCCTCGGTGCCCTGGCCCACTCCTCCCTGCAGACCCTGGAGGGTATCGTGGCAATGGATGGCATGCTGCAGGCCCTGGTGAGAGCGGGAGCGACAGGCCTGTGTAAGGACAGGTGGAACGTGGTAGGACATGGTCAGACCTGACTTGGCAGCAAACACAAGAGGATTTTTTGTTTTTAACTGTTTTGGACTGTTCCTTAGTAACCAGGCTGATGTTGGACATAAGGGTGTCTGTGCTATTAAAAGTGAAGGGACTGGCTCGAATCATGCAAGCCGTGACTCAAACACACCAGTGAACGCTGTGCAGTGTGGAGCAGCGATGGGGCTGGGTTCCGGTCCTCGTCACTAGGGGCCAGTGGTGCCCACGGCTGCATGGTGGCCGCCCCTCGTGGCAGGTTTATTTCTTCCCTTCTGTTTTTCTATGCTTATATTTGCTGTAAAACAATTATTGGGAACAGTTCCAATAAAACAAAGCAGGTGATTTGAAATTTAATTTTATTGGATACTTTGGTTAGCAGTTGCCATTTAACATCTGCGTTTGAAACACAGACCCAAGGCACCCACTTGGAGGGGCTCTGGTTTGGTCTCCCACCTCCTACCCATTTACTGTGGTTTTGCTTTGCTTTGCTGTCGTCTCCGTACAGCAGGCATGGGCAAGGCGTGGGGGGCTGGGGAGGGGGGAGGCTGCCAAGGCCGCCTTCCCAAGGAGGTACCAACAGGCACCCCCGCCCTCAACCTTGGCGTTGTTGGCACCATTGCCTCCTCTGGCCTTTCTTTGATGGCCCCAGGCGAGACTTCATTGCAGGCAGTTCTTGTCCTGGTCTCCGCAATGGTGGGGGCCATAGGCCAGCTTTCAGGGGAGCAGGGTCCCTGGACTGCACTTCAGTAAGGTGTTTGGGCCGAGCCAGCATGATATCGTCTGTTCGGGCGGCGCGGGAGGCAGTGAGGCTCCGTGGAAAGTGGGGCTGATGGTGCGATAACCTGGAGAGCTGCGGCGGGACGGGGAGGGGCAGACGCGCCCGGGGGTCCGGGCAATGGGCCCCAGGAAAGCCTTTGCTTCGGTCTTTCTCTAAGAAACGCTCTCAGCAGGTTTCTTTCATTTTCCCATTGTCTTCAGGAAGGAGGTTGTTCATTTAATGAGGGATATTTCAAAACATTTGAAAAAGAAACATGGAAAAATAAAAACTTTCCTAAATTCCTGTACTCTCTTAGTATCTGTTTTTATCATGCCTCCTTTTGTTCTTTTTCCATTATCTAAAGCAATGTGTGATATGTTATACAGGTGTTTTCATTGAAGTGTAATTCACATAAAATTCACCTTTTTAAAGTGTACAAAAACTAGACTCCTGTCTAATTCCAGAACAGTCTCATCACCCTAAAAAGAAACCCTGTACTATTCGCAGTCACCCCTGATCCCCTGACCCCGGCCCCTGGCCGCCGCTCATCCTCTTGTCCCTGGATCTGCCCATGTTGCATATTTCATGTACATGGAATCATGAAATGCGTGGTCCTTTGTGTTTGGCTTCTTTCACTTAGCATCATGTTTTTGAGGGTCTTTCATTTTGTAACACGGACCAGAACTTTGTTCCCTTTATAAGGCTGATTAATATTTCACTGTATGGATAGACCACATTTTGTTTGTCTGTTTAACAGCTGATGGACGTTGGGGTTGTTTCTGCTTTTTGGCTATTGTGAATAATGCCGCTATGATGTTCTTATATAAGTTTTTGCGTGGGCATGTATTCCGTTCTGTTGCATGTGTAACTGTCTTTTTGAGCTTGACAGTATTTTCGATTGTTTCCTGTGTTCCTGAGGCATGTTTTGTTGATGGCTGCAGACCCATGGGGTACCTGCTTGTGCTGGACCTTTTCCGAACACTGGAAGTGCAGATCCCATGTGCCCCTCGTTCCGGCTGTGGCTGGGTGGCTGGGTGGGTGAGGGGCTGAAGGAGCATTTTATTGTGGTTTTTGCTGTAATTTCCCTGGTGGAGGTAAGCCCAGGTGAGGCTGGCCCTGAAGGGTAATGGACGTTGGCCAGGAAAGGTGGAGGGCCTTGGGGAGTGCTTGGGAGAGGGCAGTGCAGGTAGTGCATTCCAACTGTGCTTTTTTTTTTAATATTCATTTTTTTGAGATATATTCAGATACCACGCAGTCATACAAAACAAATCGTACATTCAATTGTTCACAGTACCGTTACATAGTTGTACATTCATCACCTAAATCAATCCTTGACACCTTCATTAGCATACACACACAAAAACAACAAGAATAATAATTAAAGTGAAAAAGAGCAATTAAAGTAAAAAAGAACACTGGGTGCCTTTATCTGTCTGTCTGTCTGTTTGCTTCCCCTATTTTTCTACTCATCCATCCATAAACTAGATAAAGGGGAGTGTGGTCCTTATGGCTTTCCCAATCCCATTGTCAACCCTCATAAGCTACATTTTTATCCAAGTGTGCTTTTGCACTCTCATTACTGTATGTTTTTCTAAGAAGTTGTCCATTTCATTTAAGTTATTTAGTTTATTAGCATATAGTTGCTCATAGTATATTCTCATTATTTCCTTAATTTCTGCAGGGTCGGTTGTTACATTTCCTTTCCCATTTCTGATTGCATTTATTTGCATCTGCTCTTTTTTTTTGTTAGCCTAGCCAGTGGTCCATCAATTTTATTGATTTTCTCAAAGAACCAACTTCTGGTTTTGTTGATTCTCTCTATTGTTTTCCTGTTCTCAATTGCATTTATTTCTGCTCTAGTCTTTGTTACTTCTTCCCTTCTGCTTGCTTTGGGGTTAGTTTGCTGTTCTTTCTCTAATTCCTCCAGGTGAACAGTTAAGTCTTCATTGTGAGTCAGGTCATGGGGAACAGGGGAAGGTCGGCCAAATGGAGATTGGAGCCTCGGTCGGCCCCGACACATGGCACTGCTGTGGGAGGCGGGCATGCTCAGCCCTCTTGGGGTGAGTGGTTTCATAGGAGCTTATGTCCCGGATCCTCTTTGGACCCTCTGAAGCTGGTTTTGCCCAGGGCTGCAGCGGGGAGGGGCGGTGCTGAGCCACCTGCCTGGCCAACCGGCGTGGAACAAAGAACGTGGGGCCTCTGCGGGACCCTCGCGGCTTGCCTTGGCTGCACTGGTGCGTTTTGTCCAGTTATGCATCTGCTTTGTCCACAGGCTTATTTAAAAAAAAATATTATTTATTTATTTATTTATTTTTTTGCTTTTTTGGTTAGTCTGTCTCATCTGTACAGTCTCACCATGTCTTATTTCTCCTTCCCAAATGTGGAGGCAGAAACAGGGCATGGACTGCACTCAGGAGTAACCCAGGGAAGGCGTGCTCGCCTTTTCTCTTGGCAGTGTTGTAAGAGATCATAATTCCTTTTAGCAGAGTTAAGCCGCCAGGATTGGGGAAGTACTTTTTATTTGGATGCCCTTCTCTCCTCTCCTCTCCTCTCCTCTCCTCTCCCCTCCTCTCCCCTCCTCTCCCCTCC
>PVKY010004702.1:0-18697 GCA_004027775.1 Bradypus variegatus
CCCCACACCTCCACCAGCACCCTGGACCCCCCCCCAATAGCATCACCGCTTGTCTTTGTCTGTCACCCCCACCAGGCTAAGGATGCCCTGAGGGCAGGATTGTGTGTTTTTTTCTCCTTGGCATTCCACCAACAGGCCTGGCACACGGAGAGCTTCAGATATTTGTTGAATTAATGAGTGACGACAATTTTAATTAGAGTTGCTTTGAGTTTAGGTTGCAGATTAGAATCTTTAGAAAGACTTATTATACCAAATAATTTTTAATTATAATCGAATCGTAAATGTAGAGCGCCGCGGTAATTACCGAGAGAACGTGGATATCCTTTCCAGGACCCTTGGGGTACTCTGAGAGGAAAATCCAATTTGTTACTTTTAAGTCACCTCTTAACCACTTAATAACGGAATATTTGATATTAATCTTTTCCACGTGTTCAAATTCACCCTGAAGGCTCAGCAAGGGTGTGAGGGAGTGTGAATGTGCACACGTGTGTGTGAGTGTGTGCGTGTGTGTGAGTGTGTGCTGTGTGTAGGGTAGGGGTTGCACCCATTGAGGGGGGAGGGGATCCTGTGGAGTTGGTGCAGGGGCCGGGGTCATGGCCAGGCTCGCGGTTGGTGCCCAGCAGGCGTTGGGACAGTGGACAGCACCTCCCATGGACAGCGGTCAGGCACGGGCCTTCCAGAACAGACGCTGTGGTGGTGCTGGTGGGGCGTCCGCCCCGGACGTACCTCCGAGGACGTTCAACGTGGCGGGACCTGAAACGTCATAACCTATTCATTGCCGACTGGTGTGGGCCGTGAGAAGCCTCATCAGTAGAAGAAAATAAAAACAAGAAAGCTGTCACCCATACCGTGGTTTGCATTGCCAGAGAACGGTGAGGTCACCATCCAACAGTGGATGTGGACAGCTGCAGGTCTCATCTGACCCGCAGGCCATTAGAGGGTCCAGTGTGGGCCTGGAAGTCCTCAGACCTAAGTGTGCTCAGAAGATTCTTGACGAGCCCAGCATTTGCAGAAGGTGCAGTGTGCAACGGGGATTTAAGTGCAGGCCTCTCGAGAAGATTCTGGATGAGCCTAGCATTTGCAGAAGGTGCGGTGTGCAATGGGGATTTAAGTGCAGGCTTCTCAAGAAGATTCTGGATGAGCCCAGTGTTTGCAGAAAGGCAGTGTGCAATGGGGATTTAAATGCAGGCTTCTCGCTGGCCTTGGGTTTGAGGTACAGCTTTCACCCCTGAGCCATTTGGTGATGCCCACCACGGGCTGTGCTCTGAAAGCGGAGGTGTCAGCCGCCAGATTTTATTTTCAGCTTCACTTGCGCTGTTCCCCTCTCTTCAGGCTCCCTTGGTAATGATCCAGGAGCTGCCTGCAGCCTGCCAGCACGGGGGCCGCCTTCCCTCCAAATTGAGTTTTGAGTCTGCTCAGATCTTCTCGCTCACTGGCTTCAGAATGGTCCCACAGCTCATTAGTTTCAGGGAAAAGAATAAGGCAGGGAGCCGCCAACAAAGGCCGCAGAACAGCCGCAGAGCAGATCTGGGCTTGTCTTCCAAATGCAAGGGGGAGAGATTTTTTGTTTTGCTCTTTGTAATACTGGAAACTAATTCCACCATCTGGATGTGGGGCGAAAAGAGGCCCGAAAGAAATAAAATACTCAACTCCAGAAAACCACTTAAGACATATTAAAGACAAGAAAAGAAAGGATGCCAAAACACGCATTTTCCTTATTTGCTAAAAGATGTATTTCCACTTGGAGGGCTGTACGATTTTTTTTTCTCAAATGCTTCTTCCACCAGAGTTGCTAGTTAATAATCTAAAACTATGTGTGTTTCATCCTCTGAATGTCATGCTAAATCAGTCTTTTGAAATTTTGGACTGGAATTTTCTTAGCAAATATTTAACCAGAAAGAAAAAAAAATCCCTGCATTTCTGTGCCTGAGCAGTTGCGGTGTAAATTGCAAATTAATAGATGTCTGAGCCAATATTTGATCCTTTTTCCCCAAAGAAAATGCTTCACCAGCTATTTGCTAAGGGGTCCCTGGCAGTGGCAATGTTCGTGTGCTTGGAGTTGCTCGGTGGGGGTCCCCCACTGATGCGGGGTCGAGGCCTGGGTCAGTCCTCGGCCTCTGAGGCTTCTCTTGCTCCCCCGTCCTGTAGCAGCTGGGCCTCCCCCCCACGCAGGTGGGGTCCCTGGGACGAGCCCCTCTGGCATCTCCTACGGCCACGAGGACACCGTGGGGTGCTGCCGTGAGTGGGTGGCAAGCCCTTCACAGTGCTTGAGGGCAGCTGCCCCCAAACACACAGCCCCCCTCCAAGGTGAGCCAGCCCACCACAGGGTCAGTGGCTTCCTAGAGCCTTTCAGGGGTGTTTGCATTTAAAAAGAGTCTCAGTGAGATTCTTTTGGAAGGGCCTGGCCCCAGGACACCTGGGCCTGGAGACTGGGGCCTAGGAGTGGCGACCCCTTCACATTCCTCTTTGGCGGTTTGGAGGCTGCAGCCTCCATCCCTGGAGGGAGGCTGGGCGTGAGCTGGGCTAGGCCAGAGGGAACAGCCCTGTCTCCTGAAGGCCCACCCAGCGGCCTCGCTGGGCACAGCAGCCAGGGCAGCCAGGGCCGGCAGCCAGGGCCCGCGGCCACCTTCCCTCGTAGGAGGGCCTGGCTTCCCTGGCTGCTGACCTGCACCCCCGATTCCTGTTCCCAGCTCCCGGTGCTGCCTGGGCTCCCACCCCTGCAGCCAGGCCCACCCAGCGGTCCTGTTTCTTGTCGCCCTGACTCCCTGGATTTCTGGGCCGCAAGCCTTGGGGTTCCTCCCAGCAGGTGCTGCTGAGAGCTGGGGAGGGGTGTGGGAAGCCCAGGAACGTTCTGGCTTCTGTTTCACTCAGGAGCATCTTGTGTTCAGGCAATTGATGGTTGGGCTTGTTTATCTGGAGGCGCAAGGATGTGTCTGCTGCTGTTGGTGTGAGCCTGCTTTGTTGTTGTGCGTTTGCTCTTTAATAGGGACAAATTACTGGTATTGGACTTCCTGGCAGCTCCCTTTCCCCATTGAGCCCCTGCTCAATAATTATTCTGCTGTTAATAATTATTCTCAGGGGAAGCGTTTGGTCAGGCAGCGGCTGCCCAGGCTTCGCTGCATCATGCTTTGCCGGCTTGTGACAGCTGTGTGTCCTTGGTGCAGTCTTTTAGCATCTCTGGGTTCTCATGTCTCACCATCAGGGTATTGGATTAGCCAGGGTTCTCCAGGGAAACAGCGCTGACAGGAGAAATATAAATATATATATATAAACATCAAGAGATTTACTATAGGAATATGCACATGCGACTATCTGGATTGGCAAGTCCAAATTCCATGGGGCAGGCTGCATGTTGGAAACTCTGATGAAGGGGAGCTTGAATTCCCTGGGAGAAGCTGTCTGGCTGAAGCGGAAGCAGGAGTTCTTTCTGATTTCTGAGCTCCTCAGTTCTGGCTTTATGACCCCCACTGACTGGATGAGGAGAATCCCCTCATTGTTGTGGGCAGTCTCCTTTGTCGCTTGTAGATGCAGTCCACTGACTGTAGATGCAAATCCATCCACAAAATACCCTCACAGCAATCAAGCCAGAGCTCACTTGGCCAAACTACTGGACACCATCACCCAGCCAGATTGACACATGAGATTAACCACCACACTCAGTGTTCAGGGGCCTTTTGGACTCGAGTGACCACACCCTCTTTCTTGAAACACCCTCTTCCCTGTCTGCCCTGTCATTAGGCTCTCCTGGTCCCCCCATCCCTGTTCCTGGGCAGCTCCTGCTGAGTCTCCCTTGCAGGATCACGCTCCCCCACCCTGTCATTTTTTTAAAATTCATTTTTATTGAGATATATTCACATACATATAATCATCCAAAATGTACAATCAGTTGTTCGTGGTACTATCATATACTTGTGCATTCATCACCCCAATCTATTTTTTGAACATTTTCCTTGTACCAGAAAAAGTGAAAAAAATAATGAAAAATAAAAGTAAAAAAGAACACCCAAATCATCCCCCCCAGCCCACCATGTTTTTTGTTTAGGTTTTTGTCCCCATTTTTCTACTCATCCATCCATACACTGGATAAAGGGAGTGTGATCCACAAGGTTTTCACAATCACACTGTCACCCCATGTAAGCCACATAGTTATACAATCATCTTCAAGAGTCAAGGCTATTGGGTTGGAGGTTGGTAGTTTCAGGTATTTATTTCTAGCTGTTTCACTGCACTAAAACCTAAAAAGTGTGATCTATATAGTGCATAAGAGTGTCCACCAGAGTGACTTCTTGACTCCATTTGAAATCTCTCAGCCACTGAAGCTTTATTTCCTTTCATTTTGCATCCCCCTTTTGGTCAAGAAGATGTTCTCAATCCCACGATGCCGGGTCCAGATTCATCCCCAGGAGTCATATCCTGCGTTGCCAGGGAGATTTACACCCCTGGGAGTCAGGTCCCATGTAGGGGGGAGGGCAGTGAGTTCACCTGCTGAGTTGGCTTAGCCAGAGAGAGGCCACATCTGAGCAACAGAGGCACTCAGGGGGAGACTCTTAGGCAAATTATAAGCAGGATTAGCCTCTCCTTTGCAGTAACGAGCTTCGTATGGGCGAGTCCCAAGACAGAGGGCTCAGTAAACCAGGCCGTCCTCAGTGTTTGTGAGAACATCAGCAACAATCCAGGTGAGGAAGCCCAACATCTCTGCATTTTCTCCCAGCTCCTCAGGGGGGACCTGCATATATATTTTTATTCTCTGTCCAAAGTACTTTGGGATATGTCGCTATTTCACACGAATCTATGCAAACCTACCAGGTCTCATGTCCTATTACAAGTTCCATGTAATTATGGTGTTTGAACAAACTGAGTTAAATTATTTAGGAAATATAGATCCTGTACCAACTAACCATTTCTTCCCTTGGTCTCACATGGAAGTTGAAGTTTTGAAACACAGTCAGTGTTGTCCTTTACTCTTTGGCCTGATTTGCCCTAGTCCTAACCACGTCTGCTTCATTCATGTCTCTAGTTGAAGTCTGGACTCTTTCAACTTTTTAACAGTTGCTGTATGTGCTAATACTGACATTCATATCTGCCGAGCTCTAGCTCTGAGTTTCAGTGTCACACAGATACCCAGTGTTCAAGAGACCGATCAGGTTATACACAAAGGGATCAGCGTCTCAGAGTTTGGAGACAGCCGTTACAATTCAGGAATACATGTGACTGCTGTAAGAGCTTACAATCTAGGGACCATTGCAACAAGCATTCCCCTGATAAGCTGTGCTCTAAGATTCAATTCTGAGTTTACACATTGTAGCTAGTCCATATTGGTGAGGCATTATAGTGTTTGCCTTTGTTTCTGGCGTACTTCCCTCAAAATTCTGTCTACAGGTTCCATTCACCTCATTGCATGTCTCATAGCTTCACTCCTCACAGTTGCTCAGTATAACGTTGTACATTATACATCACAGTTCACCATTCTGTTCCTCAGTCAGTGTACCCTTAGGCCACCTCCAACCATTGCAAATCATGCATACTGTCACCATAAATACCAGTGTGCAAATATCTATTCCTGTCCCTGCTGTCAGATCCTCCAAGTAAATGCCCTGTAATGAGGTTGTAGGAACTTATGGCCCCCACATGATTAGCTTTGTGTGGAACCACCACACTGTCCTCCAGAAAGGCTACATCATTCTACCTCCTAACCAACAGTAAATACGTACATCCTTCTCTCAATGTTTTCTCCAGCACTTTTATCCCTGTTTATATTTTTTCATACAATTTTATAGAGCTGTATTCACAAACCATATAGTTATCTACAAGGTACCATCAGTTGTTCATGGTATCATCATATAGTTGTACATTTATCACCACAGTCAGCACTTGAACATATTGATTAATATGAAAAAAATTTTTTTAAAGAATAATAAAAATGATAATAAAAAGAAAATAAAATATCATACAATATAGTATAATAGTAGGGTCAGACAAACCACTATCAAGAATCCCATACTCCTCCCTTATATCCCCCTTTCATACACATTTAGCTTTGGTATATGGCCTTTGTTACATTTGATGGAAGCATATTACAATGTTACTGTTGACCATGGACTTCAGTTTGCTTTGATTATATTTTTCCCCAATACCATCCCCTTTCCAACAAGCAACAAGAACAAACAGCAGAACAGTTTTATATTTGTACATTTAGTCACAGTCATTGACCACTCCAGTTTTGCTAAGTTAAACATACCCAGTCTTTATCTTCTATCTTTGCCTCAGGTGTCATTCATGCCTCTAGCCCTCCTCTTTCAGCTTTATTCACAGACATATTTGTTCCGTGTACTTACAGTATTGTGCCACCATCACACAGTGTTATGCTATCCATTTCTGGATCTATACAGTCAATCCTGCTGAACATTCTGTAGTCCTTCAGCATCAAATGCCTGACCTCTACCCTCTTTCTATCTCCTGGTAACCTGTGTTATCAGCTTTTAACTCTCAAACTTTGCTCATTAATGTTAGTTCGTATTAGAGAGACCACACAGTATTTGTCTTTTTGTTTCTGGCTAACTTCACTCAACATAATGTCCTCAAGGTTCTTCCACATTTGTCTTTGTTCTGTCTTACAGCTGCATAATATCCTGTCATGTGTATGTACCAACTTGTCAGTTGATGGACATTTGGGCTGTATCCATCCCTTGGCAATCGTGAATAATGCCGTGATAAACACCGGTTTACAAGTGTCTGTTTGTGTCTTAGCTTTCAGTTCCTCTGAGTGTACACTTAGCAGTGGGATGGCTGGGTCATGTTCCACCTGTCATTTCACGTTGAGGCTCCTTGCCTACATTTGCTTTGCTCGCTCTCCCTGGGTGGTCCCACCCACCCCTGTGGCCATCGGCTCCTCCACCCAGACCTCTGCCTCCTCCCAAACCTGGCATGAGCCCAGACCTGGCATCCCTATTCGGGTATATCAAAGATGCTTCGCTCCAGTTAGCTGTTGCTGCGTAACAGCCATCCCTAACCTAGTGACGGAGCATCAGCCGTTCTGTTATGTTGGATTCTGTGGGCAGGAACTCGGGCAGGGCACGATGGGGGTGGCCTGTGTCTGCTTCGAGGTGTTTTGGGGCCTCAGTGGCAGTGACTGACTCAGGTGGCCGGAGGTGACTCAGGTGACTGAGGGCTGGAGTCATCTAGAGCAGGGCTTGGAAAACTGCAGCCTGTGGGTCAGTCCAGCCCACCACCTGTTTTTGTAAATAAAGTTTTATTGGAACACAGCCGCACTCATTCTTTTGTGCTTTTTCTGCCAGAACAGTGGAGGTGAGTATTGGAACAGAGACTGTGGCCTGCAAAGCCTGAAATATTTTCTGTCTGGCCCTTTATGGAGAAAGTTAGCCGACCCCTGACCTAGAGTCTGTCTGCTCACTTGTCTGGAGCCAGGGCTGGGGTGACCCAGGCTGGGCTCTGCCCAGAGCCCCGATGCGTGTGGCCTCTGCAAGCTGCTTGGGCAGCTGGTTTCCAGAGGGAGCGTCTCCAGGAGCGTCGGAGAGAGCTAGGCGAATGTCGCCTGCCCTCTGAGGACCAGCCCTGGAAGCCGTGTGGTGGTGCGTCCTCTGTTGGCTGACGCCGTCTTGAGCCTGCCCTCATTGGAGAAGAAGAAGGGGACACGGAGCTCACCTCCTGGTGGGACACGTGTCAGCATACTGGGAGCTGTACTGCAGAAGCCACCACGCTTTGCACACCCACCCCATCCTACCCGAGCTCCTCGTCCTCCACCCAGGCAGACTGCTGAGCTCGTCTCCTTCCCAGGTTTCCAGCTCCCGGAACGACGTCACCATTGAAGCCAGGAGTTGTCCCTGCTTCTTTCCTCTGCAGCCTTCATCCTCCGTTGTCCTGTTTCATTTAAAGAATTTTTATTGCTGTTTTGTTCAAATATACAAAATAACATGACACACACGTGTACGTTATAAAGGGTAACAGGAAACACCTGTGCGCGTTCCCACCCCGCACACATGCCTAGAAACTTCCATGCCCCCCGCCCTCTGTGCGCCTTCCCTGTCATAGCCCACTCCTTCTCCCGAGGGATTTCGGTTTATTTTTCATTTGTTTTTCGTTTTGGGTCCACGGCTCATGCTGTCGGCAGTCAAGTGCGTGTTGATCCATGGTCCCTTATCTGCTGTTCCAAAATCCAAAAAAAAAGCTCCGGAAATGAAAGTCAGTTTGGCAGGAATTCACTTGGTGGCAAAACCTGACCCAAACCAACACGAGACTATTGACGGTTTTAATTCTGTGTCACGTGAATAGCCCCCACGTGGGGCTGTGGGAAGGGTGCAGACTTGACTGGAGTGTCTGCTGTTGGGTGCGGTGATCTGTGCGTCGTGTTACCCTCAAGGTTTAGGAATTCTGAAGTCCCGTTCCGCCTGGTCCCGGGAGTTCCAGGGAAAGGAGCGCAGACCTCTGTGGTTAGGTCGTGTCTGTTTCTGGAGTGTGGAGAAGTGGCACCGTTGTGTGCGTGTCCTTCCCCAGCCTCCCTCCCTCGCTCGGACGCCGTGACGGTGCCCAAGTGCAGCTCATCGTCCACGGCCGCCGCTGCGTGGCTTTCCCTCCCGTGAATATTCCGTGGTTTCCGTCTGTTTCTCTGCTTTGGGTCTTCCTGGGTGCGCCCCCGGGCTCACGTCGGGGAGGCACCCCGCGTGGACTCGCCGGCCTCAGCTCTGTTGGGGTACGTGGCTGTTGTGCAGGGTGGCAGGATGACTCGCGTTCCCGCCAGCCGAGGACGAGCCTTCGTCCTCTCACTCGTCCTGGCGCCCACTTGCTGGCGTCTGACATCTTGATTTCTACCCGTTCAGCGGCCGTAGGATGGTAGCTCCGTGTTCAATCTGCATTTCTCAGATTTCAGGTGACGGTGAGAATCTTTGTATTTATTTCAGGGCCAGGTATCGCCTAGTTTGTGGCTTGTCTCGGCATCAGTTTTTTTTTTTTTTATTGCCAAAGGAACTATATTTTTTTTTAATTAGAGAGGTTGTAGGTTTACAGAAAACTCATTTGGAAAATACCCATATACCCCATCTGACATACACAGCTTCCCCTATTATTAACACTTTACGTTAGTGTGGTACCTTTGTTACAGCCGATGAAACAATAGTACTCTAATTATACTATAAAGTCCATAGTTTACATTAATATTCACTGTTAGTGTTGTACAGCCCAATGGTTTTTTAAAAACTTTTTATTCCAGACATATATACACCTTAAAATTTCCCCTTTTAACCACATTCAGATATTTAATTCAGTGGCATTAATTACATTTACGGTGTTGTGCTACCATCACTACCATCCATTACAAAAACTCTCTAATCACCCCAACAGAAACCCTAAACCAATTAAGCATTAACTCCTCATTCACTACCCCCACCCTGGTCCCTGGTCACCTGTATTCTAGTTCCTGACTATGAATTTGCTTGTTCTGATTATTTCATATCAGTGAGGTCATGCAATATTTATCCTTTTGTGTTTAGCTTATTTCACTCAAATGATGACTTCAGGGTTCATCCATGTTGTCTCATGTATCTGAACTGTTGCATTTTTTGGCTGTATAATATTGCATTGTATGTGTATACCACATTTTGTTTATCCATTCATCTGTGATCGGCATCAGTTTGTAAAATAAAATTCTTTGAATTTAAACTCTTGTTTTTAATGTCATAGTTATACTCTTCCTCCCTTTATGATAGTGGTTTGGGAATCTTGTTTAAGAAAGCCTGACCGCAAGGTCCCAAACGTGATCTAGAACAATCCTTCCAGCATGGACTTTGCCTTTTACATTTGGGTCCTTAATTCACCTGGAATCGAGTTTCAGGTTCAGGGCAAGGGAATTCCTTTTGTCTTCCATATAGATGACCAATCATCCCGGGACCGTTTCTGGAAGTCTTCTTTCTCAGGTGCCAGCTCTGTCGTTCACCGCTTTCTCGCGTGTGCGGCCCTGCCCCTGTGTCCTCTCCTCTTTCCCCTGGGGTGCTGGCGCACCCATGCCAGCACACCCTTGTCACCATGGGCTGAGGGCCGATAGGACACCCCTCGTTCTCCAGGGCTGCCTTGGTGTCCGTGGCCGGCTGCTCTTCCACATGGACGAGAGACTCAGCCTCTCTCTTCCACGGAGGGCCTCACCGGGGTTTTGGTGAGAATGGAGTGAATGTGTAAACCCATCTGGGGGAACTGGGGCGCTCTCCACCTGGCCTCTCCCTGTCGTTGGAGATGGTGAAGCCTCCCATTATTCTGAGCTTCCTTATTGTCCATCAGCATTTTGTATTTTTATTTATAAAGGGGTTCTACATCTTTTCTTACATTTATCCATAGGTGCAGTGTATTTTTGCTGCTATTATAATTGTTATTTTTAAAAAATGATGTTTTATGAGACTGTGACTGGGGCCGAGAAATGCACTTGGTTTTCCTGTCCTGATCTCCTCTCTGGCCGCCTTGCTAGACGCGCTCCTGCCTTCTGACCGTTTGTAGAGCCTGCGGCATTTTCTCTGTGGAAGGTCGTAGCATCTGTGAATAGTGGTGTCATGTGTTCTTCCTTTCCGGTCTTTATTCCATCCATCCATTCATCCATCCATTCATTCATTCTCCTATTATCCCTAAGTACCCTGTGGGATAGAAATGGCAAAGTAACGGATATTATTTATTTTTTTTAAATATTCATTTTATTGAGATATATTCAGATACCATGCAATCATATAAAACAAATCATACATTCGGTTGTTCACAGTACCATTACATAGTTGTACTTTCATCACCAAAATCAATCCCTGACACCTTCATTAGCACACACATAAAAATAACAAGAATATAATTAAAGTGAAAAAGAGCAATTAAAGTAAAAAAGAACACTGGGTGCCTTTGTCTGTTTGTTTCCTTCCCCTATTTTTCTACTCGTCCATCCATAAACGAGACAAAGGGGAGTGTGGTCCTTATGGCTTTCCCAATCCCATTGTCACCCCTCATAAGCTACATTTTTATACAGTCATCTTCAAGATTCATGGGTTCTGGGTTGTAGTTTGCTAGTTTCAGGTATCTACCACCAGCTACCCCAATTCATTAGAACCTAAAAAGGGTTGTCTATACTGTGTGTAAGATATCGCACAATATCGGCTCCTTTTGGAGTCTCTCTGCCACTGAAGCTTATTTCATTTCCTTTCACATCCCCCTTTTGGTCAAGAAGATGTTCTCCATCCCATGATGCCTGGTCTAGATTCCTCTCTGGGAGTCATATTCTACACTGCCAGGGAGGTTCACTCCCCTGGGTGTCTGATCCCACATAGGGGGGAGGGCAGTGATTTCACCTTTCAAGTTGGCTTAGCTAGAGAGAGAGGGCCACATCTGAGCAACAAAGAGGCACTCAGGAGGAGGCTCTTAGGCACAATTACAGGGAGGCCTAGCCTCTCCTTTGCAGCAACAGTCTCCCCATGGGCAAAACAGATATTATTTTAAGTCTGATGCTTGCTCTAGGATTTTTGTAGCTGTCCTCCATCAGTTTAAGGAAGGACCTGCCTCTTCTTAGTTTGCCAAGAGTCTTTACTCTGAAAAGTTGTAGAATTTTATGGAATATTTCCCTCTATTTATTGAGATGCATAAATGTGCAGTGTGTTATGCTAAATGTATTTTCTGTGTTAAATACCTAGGGTAAATTTTAACTTTCTGTATTTTTTTCCTTACACATTATTAGATTTTAGTGTACCTTTTTTTTTTGTTTTAGAACTTAAGCATTTATGTTCATGATACACTTGGCCTGTAATTTTTCTTCCTTATAGTCTCCTTATCTGAATTTAGTATCAAGATGATACTAAGAGGATGCATTATGGGGAGGAGTTATCTCCTTTCTTTATCCTCTAGGAGGAGTGTGTGTCTAAGGTGGGAGCTATGTGTTTCTTGAAAGTTTGGTTGAACTCACCTGTAAAATTGTCCAGGCGTGATGTTTACTTTCTGGAAAAATTTTGTGCATTGGTTGAATTCCTTTGTTGTTTTTAGGAAGAATTAGGCTTTCTGTTTATTCTTGAGGCAGTTTTGGTAATCTTTTTTACTTTTAAAAAAGTCATCTATATCTTCTTAGTTTCCAAAATTTATTAGCAGGAAATTAATATTATTTTCTCATCTTTGAGATATTTACTGCATCTGAATTGGTGATTTATACCTTGTCTCTTTGTCTAGATCAGTGTTGCCAAAGATCTTCTATTTTGCGAGTCTCTTTGAAGAGCCAACTTCTGACGTTAGTTTCCTCTCCATGAAGTATCTCCTTCCTACCTTGTTTTTTTGTTCTTACCTTTTTTCCTCTTTCTGTTTCGTTTGGGTTGACTCTATACTTTCTCCTCCCCAAAATTTCTAAAGCTCCCCCTTCTCCCGACCTGTGCTGCCGTCTTGCCTCTCACCTGCATGGCTGTGGGAGCCTCCTGTGCTCCCCGCGGCCCCTGCAGATGTGCCTCCACCCCACATCCACACCCAAATCTAAGGAGATGGATTTTAGCCCCTTTCAACGGCTTTCTTTTTCTTCTAGGACAAAGGCTCCCGTACGGCACGGCCCCTCCACCTGCCCATCATCCAGGCCCTGCTCCTCTTCTCAGACCCCCCCCATCTACCCCCCACCTTCTTTCCGTCCACCTGCAGCCTTTGCATGGGCTGTTCCCATCACTCGTCCCTATTAACCCCTAAGTCACCTTCATGCAAATTATTAAAAGGTGCCCCTTTGTAGAGGCAGCCCTGGGATGGCCACTGCTCCCTTGGCTGGGCACCCACGTGTGGGACACATGTGCCGGGTTCAGGCCACTGCTCCTTCAGCGAGTTCAACTACGCCTCACCCTTCAGAGCTCATTGTGAGTGCCGCTTCCTCCAGGAAGGCTTCCTGGATTCCTCAGTCTGCACCCTCCCCCTCCTGCTTGGACTCGTCACATGAGTATTTGGTATTTGTTGGTGATATTTGGTGTCTGTTACCCTCCTCTGGTCTCCAGGCTCCCTATAGAGACTGATCCATCGTGCGACCTCAGCTCCTAGAACAGTGCCCCTCACGTATCGGGTGCTTGGTAGATTTTTGCAGAACAAATAACATCCTACACAAATGTGCATAGTCATGCTGTCGCATTTATGGTGTGGATACATTTTTTTCCGAAAGAACTAGTGGATTTAGTAAGTTCATGTTAGTGGAAGCTGAGTTAAGCCTGGCAGTTAGTCTGCGTGTTATTTGGATTGTTCAGCGAAAATTCCAAGGGGTCTAGTGATATGGGGGCAGCCCGAGTGACTCCAAGAACAGGGACGACTGTCTTCTGGGACAGATACTGAGTGTCGTGTGGCCGCCTGCCCCTCTCGGGAGGCTTTGGGGGGCTCTGGACCATGGTGGCTGCATGGAGGGAAGCACCCCCAGCCCACGGGTCACCCCAGGGATGTGGAGAAGGTCCTGTTCACCTGCGTTAGGAGGGCTTCCGTCTCCAGCCTCCCTTGCTCTGTTTTTGGTGGCACACCTGTACCTGTTCCTCTTTAGCCTCTCCTAAATGAACAGTTCCCTTTGTCCTCAGGATTTGGGGTGACCGGTGACTTCTCACTCGTCCTCCTTACCTCTGGGCCCCTGACAGGTGTTGGGAGCATGTGCTTGACTCCCCAGGGCTCTGTGTGGGTGAGCACGGCTGCGGGGAGAGGGCCCTGCGCTTCCATTTCAAGTGGGTCTGCGTGTGCCCTCCAGGCCCTAAACTCGGCACAAGCTCACAGCTGACGTCGATGGGGCCTGGCAGTGTCCCCCCTTATCAGAGCGGGCTGGCAGCAGTGGATGCATGAGCAATCAGTCGTCCTGTTCTCTTCTCCTACTTTCTTTCTCTGTGTTTTCCAGTATCTCTACACGTAACATGTACTTAAACAAAATACCTTGAACGCAGTACACAGAGCAGCTGGTATTAGTTTCCTTCAGCTGCTGGAACAAAATGACCACAAACTCAGTGATTTGAAACAACACATTTATTCTTTTCGGTTCTGGGTGTCAGAGTGTTCCATGGGTTCCCTGGTTTACACGGGGTCCTCACCCCCTCTTCTGCCACCCCCTTCCGCTTTTAAGGACCCTGGCATCACCTCAGGCCATGCAGATAACCCAGGACGTTCCCCCTGTTTTAAGGTTAGCTCTGCAGCAGCCTTCATTCCACCTGGCACCTGAGCTCCTGTTTGCCGGGTCCCCTGTTCCCAGTCCCGGGGAGTGGGTTGTGGGCCTCTCCTGGAGACTGTTGATCTACCACCACGCATGCCCACGGTTGGAGGTCATTTACAGAAGAACCAAGTAACAGCAGAAGCTAGTTTCCTGCTCACCTGTCTCCCAGCCGCGTGGGGCCCCACATCTCTTCCTGGCTCTCGTGAACCCTTTCGGGGTAGACCGCAGACGGCCTGTCCCCAAACACGAGGCGCTGGAGGAGGAGCTCCTGATGGCGGTGGACAGCACGTCTGGAGCCGGAGGCAGGTCGCGGCCCTCCCCTGGCAGGCTGCTGGAACGTCCCCGTTCAGAAGGGGCCTGGAGGCTGAGGCTGAGAGCGGTTCAGCCTGCGTCCTCGGTGGTTGATGAAAACGATCAGAAGCCCAGAGCCTGGGAGTCGAGGGCCAGACGCCAACGTCCAGCCTAGTGGAGAAGTGGAAGCTATCGGAATCGAAGGAAATCCGTGGCGTGTTGTCAAACCGCTACTGAAATACCTGCAGGTGGAAGTGTGTGCAGCTACAGGGAGCCAGGAGGAGGGAGAAGACGGCACACGTGCGTTCATGTGCCCGGCACCCGCCCACAGGGAGGCCGTGGACCCTGTGCTGCCTTGACCATCTGAAGACGGACAAGCGTCTTCAGGAACACCCGGTGGTGTCTGCCCCGCTGGGTAATGGTGGCACTCACAGAGCTGGGCCCAGTGTGTGGGAATCCAGCGGCCCCACCCCCACCCCAGCAGCAGTCGGTAAAGAGGCCTTGGACGGGCCCGAGCAGGGCCTGTCGTGCTCAGCAACCAGCAAGGTAGGGCTGGCTGAAAGTCTCATCTTTGGTGGCTACTGCAGTTCTGGGGCTGGAGAATATGGGCATCCCCGGCAGTTGCTCAAGGGTCACACCGTCAGGCTCCGGAGGTTGGCACTCAGGGAGCCAAGTGCTCACCTGCTCTTTTAAACTCACTTTGACGTTGAATTGTTGCCGATCTCCCTGGGATGGGGCAGAAAGGTGCCCTGTGGGCCCAGGACTGTGTGATTCCAGGGGGCCTGGCTGGCTGAGGGAAGCACCCCAAAAGTGGCTACTGGGCAGGGGAGGAGGCCTGGGCCGCCCTGCAGATCGGGGCTGCTGAGCGTGGAGACCCAAGCCCATCTGCTCCTGAGCTCCGGGGATTTGCTGAGAATCTCAAGCCAGAAGAAGAGTCCGGAAATGGCAGTGTCTTTTCAAGAGCAGGCGTCAGGCGTTCTCAAATGGGTATGCTTTTTTTTTTTAAATAAAATAGGAATTTAATCTGAACTTTATGCCTGATTTTTTAAAATTCATGATCAGTTCCAGAATTATGCCATATTCACATTTACAACAATTTATAAGTAAATAGTCATTTGACTGATAATCCAATTTCTTTAATAAACTGCATAGCATATATTTACTTTTGTATATTGACTGTTATTGAAGAAAAAAATGGTAACAGTTCAGATATCTTAGACAAGACTTGACTTCTGGGCTTCAGAAAGATGTGGAAATTTTTCCTGAAGAAATTTTTCTTTTTCTTTCTTGCTTCTATGCGGGCTTGTTTCTCAAGTCTCAGTCTGACAAAACAGTCCACATAAAGCATTGCAAAGAATCGTTTCCTAGTGTGTCTTTTATTTAGGTGCTGAGGTACAGGACGCTGCTTGAATCTGTGCCAATGATTCTTCCAAAGGTATCTCTTCTCCAAGACCAGGTCTAGCTTTTTCTTGACCAGTCTGAGGAAGCCATAGGGCAGTGTCCCTTTCCTGGACAGCCCTATTTAATGTGTCCATGGAATCTCCTGCCTTTTCTAACCGCTCTGGACTTGACACTGGCCACCTCTGCCCCTTGCCTCCTGCTCCCGAGTTAGGAGCATGTTTCTTTCTTTCAACAGGACATACCCGAGTTTATGTAAATCTTCATTATTTTTGTTCCTTAATTGCTGATAGGTCCATGAAACTCCAGATTTCACTTTTTCTCCCCCCCCCTCCGTGTTCTTGGGGTCATCAAAAAATTCTTCTAGTTCTTTCCTTGACAACATGGTATGAAGTAATCTACACTGGTGAAAAGATGTGGCATTGGGTATCCTTAGGCGATAAATTAAGAGCAGACGTGAAACCTGGACTAACAGGGGTTTGAGGAGTTACTAATGCTCTGGAAGCCTTCGCAGTTTCTGAGACCACCCGGCAAAGAACAGCCAAATGAGAGACCGCTGTTTTTTCACATCAGACGGGTACGCTTTTGCCTCTCTTTTCCTCAAGGATCATTTGCCAGTGTCTGGAAATGGTCTTCGGGCCATAGCTTGGGGGACAAGTGCTCCTGGATGTTGGGGTGCTCCTAAACACCCTGCAGAGCCCAGCCCAGCCCTACCCTGCGGAGGGCACCGTACTGGCAGGAAAGGCCTGTCCTTGGATGCCTTTTTCTTGGTGCCCATCTTCTCTCTTTGTTGCCTACAAGCCTTTCTTTCAGGCCCCTGGGTCAGACAGGCCTCCCCAAACTAGGAGTTTACATTGACTGGCTTTTGAATTCCCCGTTCCGCAGAAGAATTCCCTGTGTGTCATTAAATTCGTGCTGGAAATAGAAAGGAAAAACAGGCACAACCTAAGGTTCCAGATGAAGACAGCCTGGGGTGTTTTCTCTGCCTATCTGGGAATCCCTCGCCCTGTGTGTGAGGTGCATTTCACAATATTTAGTTTATAGTATAAATAGACGGCCGTGGCTTTTGCGCCACATAAGCAGTAAGTCAGTGTTTTCACGGCGAGAGAGCGCGGTCCCCTCCGAGGTTAGAAGGGCGGCTTCCCGGCTCTGAAGTGGAAGGAGCTCCTGCTCTCTTACCACTTCTGTTCTTCTCCGAGCTCATTCACCGTCTTGGTTTTAAGGAAACCCTTCTTAAAATGCCTTTAAACCAGTTTTCTCCTTATGGATAAGATCACCCCAAATCAAGCACCTTTTTATTAAGAGTCAGTCCTTAGCTCTTACTGCGCCCAGTGGGGTCCTGGGACCTGTTGGGATTTCATCCTTCTGGATGGTTCCATCAAGCGTAGAAATGGCGGGCATGTGTCTCATGGAATAATGTGATCGAGTGAAATTCCAAAGTAGACACCAGCTTTGGCCTTAGGGTAGGAGCTTGATTTAAGCCTGAGATCAGGAAAGAACATTTCTGAACCGATGTTATCATAGGTCATGTGCTTTTACTGTAAATACTCAATGTGGGCGTGACACGAGAGGGAAGTTTTAGGTGTCTTGGCGGCTTCCATTTCTTAGCATCTTTTTTGCTATGTGAAGACAGGTATTTTCTGCAAAGTGCAATGTTTATCTTGGCTCATTTGTACCTGTTGGTTTAGACGTGTAACTTCTTTAACCAACCCCCCCTCCACACACACATCCAACCCCTTTCTAAATCTCATGAGAGAACAGTACTCATCATTTCCAGAATTTTATAATTTTATTTGGGGGGAAGGAAGCCAGGTAGACAGATGTGTCTTTGAAACAGAATAAGGCAGCAGGTAAAAGAGTGTCTTTGTTTGAATAGTTGTATATTTAACAAATTGTCTAAGAGGAGCCTTAAGTGCCCATTATTTACCTGGTGTGTGGTTTTCCAGGTGCTTGCATGTACATTTCCCCTGGGTTCACATCTGGGCCAGGTGAGCAAGGTGTTTGTTACACTTACGTGGCTGATGAGAAGCAAACAGCCTGGTCAGGTGCAGGACAGTCCAGGGCACCTCAGCCTGGGGTTGCAACGGCCCCTTCAGAACAGGTTTTGTGGTTTCACACCTGTCTCCTCTTGGCTGTTGCAGTTATAGGTAGTAATTTTACATTTCTTGCTACAGGTTGTTGCATTTGATTCTGGATTCAGGTAGCATGTCCACCTGTCAGACAGGGTCTTATTAATTCTCCAACACCCTGGGAGGCACTGGCAATTCTTCCCACCCCCCTTTACAGATGGGTGAGCGAGGCTGGCACAGGTGGACACCTGGCCCAGGTTTCGCAGGCATGTATGGGAGGCCAGGATGGGCGAGGGTTTGGCAGCTCCCCAGCCGGAGTGTTGCTGGGGTTGGGCCAAATTAAAAACTATATCTCCACACATCATTTACATTTCAGATGTTCCTGGCACTTGGATCTCCTGATGTGTTGTATTGGGTTGTCCGACAACCAGTGCTGGTTCAATACCCGGCGTTTTGTACTCAGCTTATTTGAAGTTGTGCTGAACACATGTGTGTCTTCACTGATTCTGTATCCCAGCGTGTCTGTGTGTGTGCGTGGGGGTGGTGGTGGCTGCAGCACAGCTGTGACGTGTACACAGCTCTTCCCTGTGTATCTTGCTGTCACATCTGAAGTCGGAGCCTCCCTCGGAGGTGGATGGCTGGGGAGATGGACGAGAGGCGTCCGTCCCCTCGCATTTGTGGGCGGTGGACTCGCTCGCACAGAATCCCAGCCCCAGTGCTCGGGTGGTTTGTGTAGCCGCGACTGCAGGTTGTGTCACCTGCAGGTTGTGTTGCC